>QANX01005378.1:0-41716 GCA_003254975.1 Ochetophila trinervis
AATTTTAAATATGATTATATATATATATATTTTATTTCAAAATAGAAATACCTAAGTTACAACAGCTAACAAGGAAGCCCGAATTTCACCCACAAAAAAAGAAAAAAAAAGAAAAAAAGAAAATTTGAACCACTCTTCAGTTTGCTGGTCGCGTCGCCGTTAGTCGTCGCCGGTCGTCCTTTAACCTCTCTGTTCGCAGTGAATATTTCATCTCGTTTACACTCTTCTAGGTTCGTTTTGTTTCAACCACTGCGCTCAAAGAGAATATTTGAAGAATTTGGAGTTTGAAGATTTTATGTGTCCTTTGAAACTTCGATTTCTTTGTCTCAATTTTTAAGCGTGAGTTCGGAAATCTGCAAAGTGTTTTCTCAATAAATGGTTTCTATTTCTCAAGATTGCTTTCTGATTTTCACAGTCAGCTTATATGTTTTGCTTGATAAATTCCGGTGTACAGTCCTAAACTTAACAACTTAAAAAAAAAAAAAAAAATCCTCAAGTTTGCCAAGGTGAAAATAATGACAATGTCTTGCAATTATTTACACTTAGCATTGTTTTTAGTTTAATTTCTTTTTATTATTAACTTTTTTGAAAAATGGAAATTGAACGGTGGTGAATCATCAGCGGTGCGTTGTTGAATGGTAAAGATACGGATGGTGTGGTTAAAGTTTGGAATAAAATCTTTATGTTGCGATTATAACTGGTGTTAAAATTGTGGCTTATGGTATGCTGTTTGTTTTTTTTTTTTTTTACAATGTTGTTTGTTCTTGGATTTCTTATGGGATGCTGTGTGTTCACCTGGGAGTTGTATTTCTTATGGTTAAAACAAAAGTTCCAAATAATCTAATTATGTTTATTTTAGTTAATAGAACCGAATAGGAGATTATTGGAGAGAATAAAGAAGTAATTTTGGAGTAGCAGTATCGAATAAATTGTTAATATTCTTTTTCTCAAGAATTGGTTATATCTCCATTATTATCCTTTATCTGTTATATACTCTATTGTGATTGTGAATGTTGTACGCTTCATTGTGTGATGAGATAATGCCATTGTAATGGCAAATTTATTATGGTGTAATTTTGAAGAAAAATATATAATCTATACCCAAATTCAAGTTTTTTTTTTTTTTTTTTTTTCTTTAATAAGTTTGGGTCACTCTTTGCTGATTTTTCTACTTACATGGTTCTTGAATAATCATTAAGAGTTCTGATTTGTCAGAAAAAATAAAGAGTTGTCAGAAATAATTAAGTAGCTTCTTCAGCGGCTCCAAGAGACGAAGAAGTTTGCAACCAGAGTCCATTGTAGAACTTCAGTTTAGTTAGGGCTCAGAAACATGTTGCACAGCAAGTCTTTCGTCAAGAAAACCAGAGGCGGCAAAGTCACCAAGGTAATATGCTCTTCGGAACTCCTCCACTTCGCAAGACCCTATACCCTAATTTCCAGCTGATCTTTCTTGGCTTGATCGGCGATATTCGTTGGGTGTGATTCTTCTCAGGTTGTTAGAGAGCATTATCTCAGAGACGATATCTACTGCGGAGCTTCTATTTGCGAAGTCTGTGATTCTTCAGTTGCTCGCTTGAGTGCCTCTGCTTCTCCCATTCTCATTCTCGATACAAATGTTGTCCTCAATCAGGTTAGCTTCACTTCGTTTTAATTTTCAGTCTGTATGCTACTCTATCTCTTTTACTTTATTTGAATTTTTATTTTTATTATTTATTTTCTTTTATCCTTCAATTTGTGGTAAGATTTCTTGGAATAATGATTTGGTATGGTATGGTATGGTTGGTTTATAGATCGATTTGCTTGAGAACCCTGCGATTGAGGATGTTGTTCTACTATCAATCGTGCTAGAAGAGGTTAAAAACAAGAACTTGTCCGTTTATAATAGAGTTCGAGCACTCTGTAGCAATTCTTTGAGGAAATTCTTTGTTTTCTCTAATGAACACCACAAGTAAGTTCTCCCTCTGTCTTATCCTTTAATAACCATAATAAACTACATGTATATCTGACGATTGTGCTTTCTCCACAGGGATACATATGTTAAAGAAATGGATGGAGAAAGTAAAAATGACCGAAATGATAGAGGTAGGCAAATTATCTCAATCACCAAGTTTGGTTGTTCGGGATATGGTTTGAGTTATCTACTTGTGGAATTTTATTCTTTGCCTATGCCAGTAGGTTTATCTTGTCGCATGAATTTGTTAATTTCCAATTGTTAATGTTTAAAAACTTGTAACAGCAATCCGGGTGGCTACTCAATGGTATCAAACTCATCTTGGTGGTGCAACTCGGGTATTACTTTTAACAAATGACAGAGAGAATAAGAGGAAAGCTAACGAAGAGGGCATTTCTGCTGAGACTGGTTTGTACAATATCCTTTCTGTAGATGTCTACCCTTTATATGTGTCATCCACCTTTGTTTATTATCTTAATCATCTATTGGTGGAGTTCCTATTACATGCTAATCTCACTTGTAACTTTTTTTTTTTCAGTTGAGACCTATGTTAAATCATTAGGTCAACCAGATTTGCTTGATCTGCTTGTGCAAAATGCATATGAAGAAGCAAAAATGGAGCATGTTGAAGATTTGAGACCATCAAAGAGGAAACTCCAATATGCAGAGGTATTTTTGTAGAATCAACTTTTTGCACGTAGTTTCGATGTTTTGCTTTAAATTCCATGAAACAAATGTGATGTTGTTTTTTTATTTTTTATTTATTTTTCTCCAAATCAACAGTTTATTGGTCCCTGTTTTACAGCATAAGCCCATGTCTGAGATTACTTCTGGTTTGCATCGAGGTATATACCATCAAGGAAAACTCCGTGTTAATCGTTACAACCCATTTGAAGCATATGTTGGAAGCGAGAGTATTGGTGATGAAATAATAGTTTATGGACGTACAAGTATGAATAGAGCTTTTGATGGTGATATAGTAGCAGTTGAACTTCTTCCTCAAGATCAATGGCACGAGGAGAAATCTCTGTCTATAGCAGACGAAGGTATGTTAATAAAGACAAATTGTAGTGTCTTTTAAATAGAGGAGGTGTGTTAAATGTATGGCTGAATATGTAAGCATGTCTACTCAATATTGCTCCTTAATAAATTCTAATATTGTGTTAAGTTTGCTTAAGTATAGAGGCAAAGGCTCCGTTGCAATTTTAAATTTTTTTTCGTCACAATCTCACTTGTATGTGAATTTATTATTGAATTTGATTGATTTTTACTTGCTTGCAGAGGATGACGAAGAAGAAGGTGTCCATCTTGTTCCGGGCAGTGCGGATGATGCTCCTAGAACTACTGGTCAGCTACAAGGTTCTTCTGGAGGAACAACTTCTATCTCATCTCGCCCATCTGGCCGTGTTGTCGGCATTATAAAGAGGAACTGGCATTCGTAAGTTGTCTTGAGTTTTTATTTGGAGCTTTTTTGTCATGGTTTAGAGTAATTGTGTTATGGAAACTTTTGTATTGCCTTTAGATGTATGCTAATTTCTTTTCTGTTGCTAAGGTGCTCTTTTTGACTTTCTTGATTGTTGGTTTAGTTGTGCGATCTGAATTACAATCCTTGCAGTTATTGTGGATCCTTGGAGCCAATGCCTAAGCCGGCAGGTAGTGGTGGTATTTCTCATCCGTTGTTTGTCTCTAAAGATCGTAGAATTCCAAAGATTCGAATCCAAACTAGACAACTGGAGAATCTTTTGGACAAGAGAATTGTTGTAGCAGTTGATTCTTGGGACCGTTTATCTCGATATCCTTCTGGACATTATGTTCGAACAATAGGAGAAATAGGTGATAGAGATACTGAAACTGAGGTACATAACAAGGGATTTTTTTTATTTCTATTATTATTTTTTTTTCAGTGCCCATTATCCACTCTTTTCTTGCTATGGAAAAAACTTGTTGAAACCATACTGTTTATGAGACCATACATATCAATCAAAGTTTAGGTGACAGTGTTACTGATTTAATGTTATGGATGCTGCAGGTGGTATTGATTGAAAATGACATAAACACAAGACCCTTTTCTTCTCAAGTTTTGGCATGCTTGCCACCCATACCGTGGTCAGTGTCTCCTCAAGATTTGACGAATCCTATTAGGCAGGATCTGCGACATTTGCTTGTCTTTAGTGTGGATCCTCCAGGTATGTAATCTGATTTGATTTGGAGAAGTTTTTGGTTTTTATAATTGAATATCACATGATTTGTTTTGCTTTGGGCTTGTGCAGGGTGCAAGGATATTGATGATGCCCTACACTGTACATCTCTTCCAAATGGAAATTATGAAGTTGGTGTTCGTATCCTTTTACCTATTTACATGTATAGAAGTGTCTGCAACTTTAAAATTTAAGTTTGGTTTGTGCAATTGAGACAACAATTGCATATGTGTGTATATATTTTTTTCAATGAACTAAATTTTTGTAATAATCTATATAAAATGCTTAATATTTTCCTGTCTAAATCCTTATCCTATTTTGTATGTGGGGTTCCTTGCAAATTCTTGGTAGAAATATGAAAAAGCTAGCAAATGATATTCATCTTATTTCTTAACATTAATCACTAGATATTGCTGATGTTACAAATTTTGTGCACTCTGGCACACCACTTGATGAAGAGGCTGCACAACGGGGCACATCAGTTTATCTTGTTGAACGGCGGATCGACATGCTTCCTAAAACACTGACAGAAGGTTATTTTTCTTTAATTATTGTTATGGTTGTATTATATTATAAATATGTTCGGGCAATATGTCCTATAAACTTGTGTTTCTTATTAAAAAAGGACCAGCAGCTATGGCTATTGGCCTGAAGTATAGATGATTGTTTACTCACTTGAAGCTTACACGTTCTTATGCAGATATATGTTCACTTCGAGCTGATGTCGATAGGCTAGCTTTCTCTATTATATGGGTATGTCGTGTGTCATTAGTTATCATTATTGGATGACTTGTACTCATGATATCTCAATGTTCATAATATATTAGCTTTTTCTTTTATGCATAAAATTTTCTAGTTAAGCTCAAATTAGTGCATTTTTGATTTCTCAATTTGTGTTTTTTGTTGAATAGATTACAGATAATACACACTCACTTGAACATAGCCATGCATATACACAAAGGCATCTATATTTGCATATTTTTTTTTGAATTTCTACTAGCTATTTGCTTAAATTTCAGGAAATGACACCTGAAGCAGAGATTATTTCTACAAAATATACAAAAAGTATCATTAAATCTTGTGCAGCATTGTCTTACATTGAAGCTCAGGCAAAGATGGATGATAGGTGGTGTTTTGTACCAATTTCAGTTTACCATTTGAAAAATAATTAATCTTGCTGCTTTTTTTTTGGCTAGTTAATTTTACTATATATCTTTATATTGGTTTCAATTCGAACTATTATTCTACTTATTATGGGGCGTTGAAAATTTGTGAAATTATGGAATCTTGTCTTGTTATATGCACCTGTGGAGTGTTCTGATTGTTTTCTTTCTGATTGCAGCCGATTGGTGGATCCGTTAACTACAAATTTAAGAAATATGAACACTTTGGCAAAGGTATGCACATTTTGGTCAAATTTTCAGCCATTTAGGTAAAAACGAATGCAAATATGCTATTTTTATGAATTTCTTAGTATGCTTCTAGTGTCTATGTTTTTTCAGATATTGAGATTGAGAAGAATAGAGAGAGGAGCCTTAACTCTTGCATCTGCTGAAGTTAAATTTCAAGTTGACACTGAGACACATGACCCTCTTGATATTGGTAAGTTTGAATATAAAACTATTATATTTTAATATATTAGAATTTTGTAAATGATAACCCAAATCGTTGATTTTTACTCGTGTTGTAGTTGGAGCTGCCAGTTTATCGTTTGATTCTATTAATACTTTAGATACATGAAATATCTATTTGTAGCCAACTCTTTGGCTCAATGTTTCTCTAAACATGTATGATAAACTGGAATCAGATGAAGTATCTTTGAATATTACTTGATTTTGATGGCCAAAAGTTGCAATTCTTTATATTATTTCTCTTACTAATGATATTTGGGGATTTGGAAAAGATATAGAGTTAATGTGGATTGACTTGTTAAAAACTATACTCTAATGTTTATGATTTTCTTTTTAATGTTTAGTCATTTGATTTCATATTTTTTCTCTATCTATTACTAAGCATTTCTTTTGTATCTTCCTAATGCATGAATTGTTTTTGTAGGTATGTATCAGATTCGGGAAGCGAACCAAATGGTTGAGGAGTTTATGCTTTCTGCAAATGTTTCAGTTTCAGAGAAGATCCTTAAACATTTCCCTCTTTGTTCTTTATTAAGGTAAATTGATGGCTGTTTTGTAATCCTTTTTCACTATCATTTGGTCCTTTTGCTAGGTTGAGGTTTAAAAATAATAAGGGTACATAATGCCATGAGGGTCCAATATGATGCTTCCCAATGCCATAAGGATGTCTCTTTGTGACTGGCCATAATGAATTGAATTGTAAATTTTAAATTTGTAAAAAAAGACTATATATGGTTGCTTGAATCTAATAGTAGCTAGGTTGGTGCATGAGAGCATGTAGATTTTTTAGTTTAACCTTTTCCAATGGTCATTGGTCATTTGTTTTGTAGGCGTCATCCTGTTCCGACCAGAGAGATGCTTGAACCTTTTTTACTTACTGCTGCTGCTGTTGGTCTCAACTTGGATGTTTCATCCTCAAAAGCACTGGCTGATTCACTTGATCGTGCTGTGGTAAATCTTGTACCCATATTCAATACTCTCGCTCAATCTTGTGCCTATATGTAATACTCTCTCAGATACATATGCTTATTATTTTTACTGTTTTTCAGGGTGACGATCCATACTTTAATAAGCTGATCCGTATACTAGCTACTAGATGCATGACACAGGTATTTGACTGATTATCAAATTTGAAATTTCAATGGCCAGAACTCTCTAACTGTAATTTTTTTTCTTTGGATTGCATGTAGGCAGTTTATTCTTGTAGTGGAGATCTCAGTCCTCCTGAATATCATCATTATGGTCTTGCAACACCCATATATACTCATTTTACCTCTCCTATTAGAAGATATGCTGGTTAGTAACAATCTTAATGATTTTGTGCTATCCTGGGCGACCATACACTGTTGTTTGAATTTGGAACTTTCTTTCTTGCAGATGTTATAGTGCACAGGTTGCTTGCTGCGTCTTTAGGGATATACAAGCTTCCAACAATATTCCAAGACAAATCCCAACTAACTAGTATTGCTGACAGTATGAAACATTTTTCTCTGCTAAGTCTTTGTTGACTTTATATTATTATTTTAAAATGTTTGAGCTGGTTGCTTTTTGGTATGATATAATCTTCTGTTGGTTATGATCATGATCATGTGTTTCCATTTTTCATTATAATGTATTTGTGATTTTGTCTCCACCATACTATTGGCTACAATATTTCGGTCTTGAGGTTCAAAATGTTATTTATCATATTTAAAACACAAACTTTGAGTTCAAGCGGCTTCTTTCATTATCTCCAAATGTCACTAACTACCCATAGCTTTTCATAACTGTGTTAAATTGGGGTAGTGTATTTTTTTAGCTTTAATAACACTGTTTTGTCTAAATTACTTGCAGATTTAAATTATCGCCACAGGAATGCCCAGATGGCCAGTCGGGCCTCAGTAGAGCTCCACACTCTTATCTACTTCAGGAAACGGTATGTAGCATGGTTCTCTTTCTCTCTCTCTCTTGTATGCATCTAATCTATTTTCTCATGCAGGCCCACAGACACGGAGGCCAGAATAGTGAAGTTAAGATCCAATGGATTTATTGTATTTTTGCCCAAGTATGTGTTCCTATCGCTTGTAAGATCCAATTGATATTGATGGAGATGGTATATAGTTATGTGGATGATGAATTTATTTTGTGTTGCAATTGCAGGTTTGGTATAGAGGGGCCTGTGTATTTGACCCAAAGAGGTGAGAAAGGAGGTGGAGAATGGTTCGTAGATGAGCAACAGCAGAAGATTAAAAAGATGGATGGCAGCCATTCGTACAGTGTTCTGCAGGCTATTAGGATTCATTTGGAGGTTGTGGAGCCCCAGCCCAATCGCCCCAAACTCCAGCTTAGCCTTCTCTAAACTTTGACTCGTGTTTATCTTATTAGATAAAAAAAAAAGATTCGTGTTTTGATAGCTTAGCCTTTTCTTACATAAAAAGTTTTGATCCCTTTTTTTTTTTGATAATAAAGTTTTGATCGTTTTGTCTTGATGTTATAGGAAACATAAATATGAAAATTGTAATGTCTTTCATGTAGCTCAATTTCATTCGCGTTTTTTCTTATCTCACCTTGTCAGTTTTTATTGGTAGCCCGTAGTCCTTTTTATAATATTGCATTTTTTTTTTTTAAATTCATCTTCTCAGTTTGTCTGGGACGATCTGCAGTATTACAGACTGCTTGCTATATAAAGTTCATCATTCTTTACCGGTAGAATATCACTTGGACTACCGAGAAATATCATTATCATTAAAGGCAGTAATCTTTTTTTTTTTTTTTTTCGATTTTCCAATACATGAGTAAATAGTAAAAAAAGGAAAACATGAATCTTAGAATTTCAGTAATAAAGTCTAAACTTTTTTTTTTCTTCCGTGAAATGATGGGTGGTACAGAAAAAAGTTAGTGAAAAAGAAAAAAGAAAAAAAGAAATTGATTAAGCTTAGGCGCGGTGAATTGCCAGCTGAAGCCTGAATTTGGATGGTTGACCTATCAACCGCGGTCAGTTTAGTTACTTTTTGTCCGTGCTTGGGTCACAATGTACACACTCAAAGAAAGAGAATAAGGAAAGAAAAACATTGAAAATATACTACTTATCAGATTATACAGAAATTATAACTATTTTATTAGATAAAATCTACAAGCAAAATTCATATTAAAACAAAACATAATAGAAGAAACACTGCATGTATAAAAGATTTCCTTAAAGAGATCCATGGAGCTACTAAACCCTACTGGATTCTTTTTTTTTTTCTTTTAAATATTTTTCATCCTGTACATGAATCATATTTAAATATGGAACACACCCAATCGTAAATTTTAAATAAAAGAAAATAAGTAAATAAATAAAAAGCAATCACTTGAATTAATTTTTTTTTTTTAAGTTTAAGTTATCTCTTTTATATTTAGCCCTTAGACCTTGGCTGTTCCGTACAAGATCCCCATGTATACTGTTGGCCAAAGGGTGAGTGCTAGAGCTGCAAGTAAGTAGATCCAGAGTTGGAGCACTCAACACACTTCCTGAACCACATAAAAAAACTGGGTCATGGTACCTACATATATACACATATATAAATTAGGGTTATTATCAATATTCAGTAAAAAAAATTATTTTCTAAAACTAGTTAACAATATAATATGTAATCATAAAGCACAATCCAAAAGCATAAGAAGGTTCTCTGTATGGAAGTACAAGTTATTAACCAATTCATGGCATGTGGAAAGATAAACAGAATCATCAAAACAAAGTGAAACAAAGGATCTGATGGGAGAATTCCAAGACTTCCAGTTCCTTTCAGTATAAAAATACCAATCACAGGAAATACAATGAATCAAACACAAATCACCCCGATTATCGCAAAAGGTTTGATCTTTGATGAACACAAGCCTGTTCAGATTACCAAGAAAATAGTATCAGATCAGAATGTTTTTGTCTGAAAATATGATCAAACAGAGCTCCAATATTTATCTTGGGTATGGTTTCCTCTAAGTTGTATAAGGGTGATACAAGGAATTGTTCCAACCCTACACACAACTTTTACATACAGGCCAGTTCGACTCCTAACATAAAGATATCAATGCAAAGAAGCCAAGATGGGTCAGAGCAAAAAAACCATACCCCAATAATTTGATGGAGTCTTGTATCACCCTAGTGGGCACTTTGACCAATTATTAAATTTCTCAACCAGGAAACTGCCCCAAAGATGAATCCCAAAATCTGACCAACAAATAGCAAATTAAGTGCTCTGTTTGTTAACACATCCATTTTTAATTTTTAGTTTTTGTTTTTGCTTTTTTTAAAAACAAAAACGATAATCATTTTTGTTTTTGATTTTTGATTTTTATTTTGTATAATGTTATTTATAAAATCCATACTAAAAATTTAAAATTAAATTTTACATATAAAATTCACATTAAAAATTCAAAACTAATATCCAAAATGTCAAATACAGATTTATAAATAAATAAAAAATTAAAATAATTAATTATAAATTCTTTAAAAAAAATCACAAATAATTTTAAATATATGTAAATAAAATTTAACATTTTAAAATTTTAATAATATATTTGTAATTTTTGCTGCTAAATATAATTATCATTGTATATATGAATAAACATTACACATATTGTTAAAAATTTTAAATATTAAATTAATTTAATTGAAATTTCAATTGAAATTAAATAAATAAATGAAAGGAAAGCTTCAATTGGGCAACTAGAGGATGAATTTTGGTGACAGTAGTAAGAGAGAGAAGAGTGGAGGATATATGTGTAATGTTTATTCGTATATATCATGTTTTGAGAGAGAGAGAGAGAGAGAGAGAGAGAGGGAGAGGTGGAACAGTGGGATATGTAATTATGACTGACTTTGTGTGTATAAGATAAAGAATCAGAGAGAGAAACTGACACAAAATGAAGCGAGAAAAAAAAGATGGTGTGTTTGATTTGGACAGAGATGACAAAGAGCTGCGAAAGAGGAAAGAAAAAATGAAAACGGAAAATGAAAACGGAAAAAAAGAGTTTTCTTTTTTTCTCTTCAAATTTTAAAAACGTTTTTGAAAAAAAAAAAACAATAAACGGTAAACGGTTATCAAACACGTTTCCGTTTTTCAAAAAAATTAAAAACGAAAAACGTAAACTTAATCAAACATCCATTAAGCTAGCAAGACAAAACAAGATATATTTAGTACACTACATGTTAAATAAAGCGGAACCAAGATAGACAAATGAGGAAATCAATAACCATAATAGTCAAACGTGGTGAATCTAACTTTATCAAATATACCCCGTGTACTAATACAAAAGAATTCCAGTAACACAGAATTTCAAACTATCAAATGAGACAAGGAACAAAAGAAATTATCAAAGTAACTGATTCAGAGGGCAATCAAATGAAAAAATTGTCCAAAAAAAAATAAAATAGAATTAAAAAACTGTAAAACAAAAGGAAAAAAGAGTCTACTGTGTAATGCTTTATCCAGTTTACTCTCAACAAGGACTTTGAGATTTGCCGATGTGTGATTGTGTTTGACAAGAAGCAAAGGATCTTCAAATATGCCGCTGCAATGATCCAGCTGTTCTTTACAAGAACAAAGAGCAAATAACAGATTTATGCATTGACCTGAAGTCTATGCACTTCAGGCACCTCCAGCGATCCACTGCCAAACACCACCAGAACCTTGCCTCTCACCAGCCGAAGCAAGCTCCATATTCTGTTCGAATTCAGACTTCTGTATCCGAAGTGCTTGTACATCATCCTCTATTGAATGCATTGATTCCAGTATCTTGTGTAGTTCATTGATTTGTGCCTATAATCAAAATTGCCAGACAAACGTGAAATGATTAACATTCAGCAAATACCTCTGGTGAATCAATAAAGCTATTAAATACTGAGATAACAAAAGGAAAAAATTCATGAAAAAGAAATGAGAATAACCTCCAACTTAAAGCATCTTGATCTCTCAGATACCAGTTGTCCCTGCACTGAATGGAGCTCCTGAAAGAAAATGGTTCAAAAGATGAAAATGTTTACAACCCACTGCTAGATATTCATCTTCGCAAATAAATTTTCATAAAAGCCATACCTTAGACAACTCAGCATGAGTAGCATCGATTTCTTCAATTTCTCCGGTGAGCTTAGAATTTTCTGCTCTGACTTCTATTAGCGACAATTCTAAAAGAGTCTTCTCTTCTCTAATTGCCTCAATTTCAACTCTCACATCATGTTCAGAAAGATTTTTTTCAGCTCCCTTGGGGTTTGACTTTGTTGCAAAATCTAATTTTTCTGTTTTGCTCAAGGCATATGCAGCAGTAACAGAAGCTGCAGCTGCAGCTGCAGCTGGTGACTGATAAATCTTGGGCCGTGATATGTCCTTCAGTTTGGGTCTCAAAACAAATACCTAAAAGAGAAGAACGGACAAATAACAGAATAAGATACAAAGAATAGATCAACAATATTCTAGATTACTTAAAAAAAAAAATTTGGAGATTAATATACTCTAGGATTCAGTATCTACAATTGGGATATTTGCATGAGAATGATAATACAAGACATGATTCCAAAACAAATATAAAATAAGCACTTAAAAATAAAATGGATATGTAGAAGTCAGAGTAAGATGAACATAATTCATGTTTCTTAAAATAATGTAGATAAAAATAATTAACTCCTTTGAAAAGTAAACCCCAAAACTAAACTAAATTTGGCCTCGATCTTTTTATAGAAATCATGCTATACTTAAATTCAATTTTCCTGTCTAGGTCAAAAGCATCTTTGATTGTTCTCACTCCTAAGTAAGACTTCAAGACATGAGATAAATTCACAAACAAACAATATTAAATTGAACTTAAATGATAAACTTGGGCTGGCGGTTAGAAACATATGTGGGATGCTGTCCAACATATATTTGAGTCCCACACAAATCCCAATATCATATGTATTTGGATTAAGTTCCCAAGTAAGCCCAACATAATCCCAACATAACCACAATCATGCCAAATCAAGATTGGATTTAGAATCTGGTTTCTTTTTCCTTTGATAGAGTTTAAGGGTTGTTTCCACATGCCTACATCACTTCAATTTTGCCTTAATAGAATTTCTTCACAAAAGTGAGAAATGTGAAATACATAGTTATCATCCCCACCACAAGCAAACTCTATAGAACTATATAAGAAGCAAGTAGTTACTGCTCAAATTTTAAATCACTAATATAAATTTTGATATTAAAAATAAAAAAATACCTCATTGCTATATTTCCCATTGTAGCCACCAAAGGCAACCAAATATTTCTGTCCTTCGATTACCACTGAGCAGACACCAAGTCCCTGTTTCATATTTATATTTACACAATATGTATTAGAATGTGCAATGTTTTCGATTACAAAGCAATATTTTAAATCAAACTCAATATCTGAAATAAAATATTTTATCTAATTGGAGTGTAAACTGTATAAGATAAATTAGTTTCTACCCTAACATAGGCGTCAAGAAAAGGAA
Source organism: Ochetophila trinervis (assembly GCA_003254975.1). Classification (NCBI taxonomy): domain Eukaryota; kingdom Viridiplantae; phylum Streptophyta; class Magnoliopsida; order Rosales; family Rhamnaceae; genus Ochetophila; species Ochetophila trinervis. The sequence continues at coordinate 13,249 of QANX01005378.1, forward strand.
CACAGCACACAGAAACAATGGCATAATAAGAGCAAAGTTTTCTAATGATTTGATACTTCAGAGGAAAGTCGATAAAGATAGTTAAGGAGGTATTACAACATAAGCCGTAACTAATTCAAAGTTCTGAATGAAAAAGAATAGATGAAGAGTTCATGAACTAAAACTTCAACTCAAATCACTAATCAAAGTAAAGTAAAAGACAGTAAGCACTTGCATGTACCAGATAGAACACCTTTAAATAAATCCAATTATGAAAATGTCAATTATGTAAACTCATTTGATGGACCACATAAAATCTTTTAAAAAAACAATGTTTCAAATTGGGAAAAAAGAAACAGTACTAAAACTAGACGAATTACACTTTACAAGCCAGTCCAACTCCCTAATTCCAAGAAAGAGCCATGGATATAGTCCATGTTTAACTGCATATTGAGAACTATTTGTATTATAAGTTCTGGAAATAACAGCCTGCATGCAAAACACTGCTAGACTAAACTTATTATAAAATCACACCAATCAACATTACCATAAAAAGATAAGTGCACTGGAGAAGAAAAATATTTGAAATCACATGGGAGAAAAATTAACTTGAGGAAAAAGTAGCGACCTCACTAGCAAGTGGATCTCTTTCCTTAACATTTGTCAACACAGTCCATACAAGCTTTGACATATTTAAGACTAGGGTTTCTGGGCAACCTGTGAACAAATAATCACATATCCATTGGGAATTCAAAAACCAGAGAAATTAAATAAGAGCATAAGCATCTTGTGGTCACATTAAACATGTAATTATACATACCATTTCTGTTATCTCCACCACCAACTATATACCAATCTTCATCAATGGTTATACCAGCATGACCTGCCCTAGGAGAGACTAAGTCACCCTGAACTTGTGGTTGGGACCACTCCATCTGCAGCATTATGGACCTCATCATGACAAGTTGTGAGAAGGGGAAAAAAAAGCATTACAAAGGCCAAATTTTTTAGAAACAATGCACATATGAAGCACTGTAAATCATATATCACAGACAGTAACCTTATAATTTCAGGTAAAAAAGATTTTACACCATATCATGTCATGGTAATGAAATATAGTACAATGCTCCTCAGAAAACTATATAATTGGTTTCCTAGCACAGATTTTGACATTTACAATCTAGAATGTTCTAAGCATCCACAAACACCTCTCTCTCTCACGAAAACAGGTCTATCTATGGAGCAAAATCTAAGTATTTTCCTCCATATGTCATAGCCATATATAAGCAAGGTGCTCTATCTGGTTCTAGGCTTTTGACCAGTTCAAGGCAAGTCCTCGCTAGTGAACTGAACGTTCCAAGTGCATCCAGCAGATGACAAAATAAACCAAGCCTGACCAGTTACACGTGGATCCGTTTGTTAGGAAGACCACAAGTTGTTGTCACAGAATGATCAGATAGATGAAAGGAGAACTACAGCACTGTTGGCAGAAGTTACTATGTGATCACGGCAACACTCAGGAATCTATATAAGTACACATACATTTACATATATTCAAAATTACAGGTAACTCAGGCATCAAATTTGAAATACTCAGATCACAAAGTTATATTCAATTATGAATAAAAGGTTCCATAGATATTTGTTGGCACTTTGAAAATTTGAATCAATACAAAAAGAGAATGACAACTTTCGACCAAGGAAAAAAAGATAACTCTCCATTTGTGATATTATTGTAATATACAAGAGTTGCATATTTATGTAGTAGCACCGTAAAGTTTCTTAAAACCTAGAGGAAGATGTGTGGTACAACAGGAGTACTGAAAATTTCTCATGTGGATGCTCATGTGTGTGCATCAGTGGATTTGTGTACGTATTCAACTTTAAATCATAATTTAGTGTGAGTTAAAGTTCAACAATAGCAATGAGCAAAAAAAAGGGAAATGTAAAAAAAAAAAAAAAAAAGAAGGATTAATAACAAGAAACACTTACTGTCTGTAGATCAAGAACATGAATGTCATTGAAGAAACTAATATGAGAACAACCACCAAAAATAAAAAGATAGCGTTCCGCATGTAATGCAGCTGTGTGATCAAATTTGGGAGCTGGAGGTGTCTGCCTATCATAATACAAGAGAACAATGCTGAACTCTTTCCAAAAGGTATCCAAGCAGTAGTAGATAAAAAGTACAGTATATACTTACATTGTTTCTATCACATCCCAAGTCATTGTCTCTAGATCAAGAACACTGACGTCATTCAACAATCTTCTGCTCCTATCTTCTCCACCAAATATTATAAGTCTAGAACCAACCAATGTCGTGGAATGCCCACCACGAGATATCTGGAATATACTCCACAATCATAATACTAAGCATTTCCCTTAGCCACAGAACATTGAAACTAGTACCAAACTATAAGGAACTCTTTTTCTCACAAGAAGAGAAACAGACAACTCAAATATAAGAAAGAGAAATTGTAAACAGCAATTTTATAATAGAATGCATTTTCACTTCCTCAAAATTTTGGAGTGGGCGATATCACTGTCCACCCTAAGGTTTAGTCCACTATACTTGCCATTAATATAGACAGACATGCACATGAAACACACATATAAAAGGTAAAGTGCAAATAACGGAAAGCTAGGGCAGCTTTATAATAAACAAAATGAAAGTAGATCATAATGCATGAGGCATAGTATAGTTCTCCTAGTTTAAAAGCTAATTAATAATGATTCACCGCAAGTTGAAAACAACTAAACACAGAAAGAAGCAAAGGTTCAGTCATCTATAAGCATGTAAGCTACTTACCGGAACTTTTCCAGAGGTCTCCAAGATGCCACAAACATTTGTTTCGAGATCAATGGACCAAACTACAAGTCCATTAACATGGCATAAGATTCTAAACAAAAACCATCTTATGAGCACATGAAAGGCTCAGAAGAGAATAACAATATCTTCACAAAAGAAAGAATGGAGTTGAAGCAACAAACCTATGATTTCATCTGACAATTTCTTAGAGAGACCACCAAGGAGAAGAAGTTTGTTTCCCCACCTGATCTGCAAAAACGAAAGCAATTGTATAAGAGCCTTAGAAAACAAAAAAAATTATGAGCAAGAGAAAAAAAAGATAATCATATATTGAAACCTTACCATGTTGTGACTGCATATGGGAGAAAGAACTTCCTGTGAGTTATTCTCTTCAAATTTATCAGCATTTGGTTTCAATTTTATATCAGACCACACCAAATTTCTAAGGTCAAGGACCTGAAAAGATAGGCAACCATATAAAATACAAGTAATGACTTTGAAGCCAAGTAGATACCCTGTCCCATACCTGAACATCAGATAAATAACGACCATTACGACTCCCACCGGCAATGTATAATTTCTCATCGACTACTACTGCTGAATGCTACAAAGGAAAAATACAAATGGAAAGATAAGCATTGTCCACATAGATAATGAGAGTGCTTCATCAAACAAACATCAATAAACAGGAACTTATCAACAATTGAAAGTAAATTTATTTAACCTCATTAATCCAATAGAAGATAGGAAGAATTTTAAAAAATTGCTGTTACATGGAATGTTACCCTCAATGAATACTTTAATTTTTACAAAAACACTTTAATTTATACAAAGTACCTTATAGCGAGCTGATGGCCTTGGACCATATACAGGGAGAGCTACCCATTGGTCATACTCGAGTACTGATTGCCAATTGCTGATGTCTACATGTTTTCTAATCTCTTCTGTGCCCATACCAGGTGTCTGCAGGTAGCGCGAGAACATAACTTCAGATAGCTTCACATTTGGCTCAACGGAAAAATAATCTTTACAGAATCATTCATTGATTCATATATTTATATTTATATATAATATTATCATATTTGAAATGCAGATCAAACTTCTATGGGTTTCTTCTTTTTCCTTTATTCTGTGAATAGCTTCCAACATCAATACATAAAAAACAACAGAATTTTAAGGTTTTCTTATTCAGAAACAATATAGCATGGAGCACAATATTATATTGAACCTTCTGTAGCTTACCGGAAGGAAAATCCTTAGAATGTAATTACTGAAAGGGAAGGTATGCTGGAAAGGGAAAGGATAAATATCACTACACCTAGTCCTAAATAAGGTAACAAGACGCTCTGAACATTACTTCAAGATTCAATTATCTACTTTAGAATATAATTTACATCTCCTCTGCCATTTGCAACTCACCATTTGACTTTTCCAAGAAAATTCCACACAACTTTCCAAGAAAATCAGGAATTCATAAAATAGTCACACACAGCCTTCGATGCCAGCACAGTTGAAATTCAAGATATCTCTAAGAAACTGACTGCTTTAAAAAAAAAAAATGAAGCAACAAAGACCAAAACATTCCCACTTAAGTAAACTGATTGACTTAATCATACTAAGACATTTTTGTTTTTCTCTTTCTCATTTTATGCAAAAATTTAACACCATAAGGTTTATGATTCAAATTACCCTCTCGTATTGACAATTTTCCCAGCAACCAAGCAGAAACCTCGAAAGAAAAAGAGCGTAGCAAATTCAAAATTTTTCGGGGACTTACCTAAAATTCCAGAGTCAAATTACGAGCGTTGGAAGGAGATTAGAGTCAAACCGTAGTCTGAAAGTTGGAAATGGAAAAGCAATGTGAGGAGATCGGACGGTGGTAATTCTCCGGTTGACAGCGAAGAATCGAACACCACCCTAGATCTCTCTCTCTCTCTCTCTCTATTTTGCTCTGACAAACGAGCAAAGCACAAAGTATACAAATTTCTCTTTTCCTTTTTTTTGGCCTTTACCCACTTAAACTGCCAAACTTAATAAACTTTCCCCTTAATTTTTGCCAAATGTCAATTTGGGGTATAAGCAGTAATTATATATATATATATATTATATATAATTTTTTTATTTTATCCTGACATTACCTAACTAATTATAAAAATTTAGAAGTTTTATTCATTTTTAAAAATCTGTTGTTCCAGATAACTTTTTAATAAAATATTTTAAATAAATTTTGAAAAAAATATTACCATACGAATATATTATACTTGACAACGTATCGTGTTATATTCGTATCATGTAGTATTAATGTTCATGTCAAAAATTTTTTATCAAAATTCGACCCCTTACACTTCTGTGTTGAAATATATAAACACAAATCCGTTCATGAACTTATCGTGTAACACGTTATTCAATCCGTTAAAACATTAAACTTATTTAAAAAAAAAATTAAAAAATATATTTGATTTATAGTTTATAATCCATATTAAAAAATAACGAAGCACAGACAAACTAAATATTTGAATCCTTTTACAAATTAAAAATTAAAATTAAAATAACATACTTAATACATGTTAAAAAAAATAACAAACTACAAAAATATAATACTTAAATCTTTTTACAAATGAATAATAAAAATATAAAATAATATTGTTTGAAATAACAATAGTATATAAACATATTCAATTTCAACTACATCTTCATTTCTTTAAAGTTTTTTTAGTTAAATTACTAAATTGCCATTAAAAATTAATTGGTACATAATGAGTCTAATGAGTTTTCGCGAGTTAACTTGTTAACACCCGTTAAATAAAGTATTCAAAATGGGTTAATCCGTTATCAACCAAACCCATTTCAGATAAATTCGAACCTATAAAAAATTTTTTTATTCGTATTCGTATCGTATTAACAGATCATATTAAAATTTACCAGATGTAATATATATGCATATATATATAATAATAACTTTTTTATCAGAAGTTCTTTTTATCTAAATTTATCCAGAATTAATAAGATACGATAAAAAATTTGTAAATTTTATCAATTTGAATATAACAGAAAATTTCTGATCAGAAAAAAATGATATTGATATATATATTATAAAACCCACCTCCGGGCTCCAGGTGGATTTTCTATTTATATCCTTAATATATATATTAAAGATTATTTAAAATTGAAAATTTCTTATTTTTAGCAGAACCTATATTTTTGTGTTCAATGAAGAAGCACATATAATTTTGGTCCGAGTCTTTGCAATGCTTTTCAAAACTTAAACTTGTCCCGCTGCCATGGCAGTGTCAATAACAGCTCCAAAACCAAAAGGTAAACTGTCATCCTTGTTCGCACACCCACAAAGACCCACATCTTCCACACCCATCAAAATATCATCTCCGTTCATCAATCCTACAATACCCACTTCTTCAGATCCCAAAACTTCACCCCAAAGGATAACTCCCAAAGTTAAAGTTCACACCCAACTTACCAAATTCCTCAAAAGGAACTGTAAGTCAGGAAGTTTTACTCTTGGTGAAGCTCTGCAATACTTTGATTACATGATTCATATGCAGCCCATTCCTTCAGCATCATCATTCAGTACTTTATTAGGTGCACTTGCTAAGAGTAAGCATTATAGTCATGTTTTGTCACTTTATACTAGAATGAATCTGATTGGATTACTGCCTAATTTCATCACGCTCAATATTTTGATCAATTGCTTTTGCAATGTGAATCGGGTATGTGATGGTTTTGTGGTTTTGGGAAATATGATTAGGAGGGGTTATAAACCAAATATTGTAACTTATACATCCTTGGTCAAGGGTTTATGTGCAGAAAATAGAATTTTTGAGGCAACCAAGTTGTTTACCAAAATGGTGAAGGTAGGTTGTCAGCCTAACCCGTTTACTTGTTCTATTTTGATCAAGGGTTTGTGTCAAACTGGAAATACGAGCATTGCAGTTAAGTTGCATGAAAAAATGACCAACAGGAATAGTGGATATGGCGTTTATTGTAAGCCAAATCAAGTTTGGTATGGGACTATTATTAATGGACTTTGTAAAAATGGAATGCTAGAAAAGGCAAGAGAACTTTTCTCGGAAACGAAAGATGCAGGGATTCTTCCAAATGTGTATGCTTATAACTCTTTAATACATCGTTTGTGCTATGATGGAAAATGGGAAGAGGCTAATGGCTTGTTTACTGAGATGGTAGATCAAGGGGTCCGGCCTGATGCGGTTACATTCAATGTCTTGATAGATGTGCTTTGCAAGAAAGGAAAGATGCAAGAAGCTAATGCTTTTCTAGAATTGATGATTCGGAGGGGTGAGAATCCTGACTCATTTACTTACAATAGTTTGATAATTGCCTACTGTAAAGCAGGTAGGTTTGATGAAGCAAAGGAACTATTTCTTTCTATGCCAAGTAATGGGTGTGAAACTGATAGTCATAACTTCAGTGCGTTGATCAATGGGTACTGCAAGAAGTTGAAGACTGAGGAAGCAATGGGTCTTTTTAGGGAAATGATTAGCAAGGGAGTTAGGCCCTCGGTGACAACATACAATGCCTTGTTAACTGGTTTTTTCCAGGCAGGTAAGGTTGAAGATGCACGCAGAGTGCTGAAGGAGATGCAAGTTCAAGGCCTGGCACCGAATTCAGCTACTTATACTATTTTTTTGGATGGGCTTTGCAAGAATGAGTGTGTTCTAGAGGCCTTGGAACTTTTTCATAATTTGGAAAACCGTAAGTTTGAACTAAGTATTGACATGTTCAACTCCCTCATTAATGGATTGTGTAAATCTACAAAGCTTCAAATCGCTCTGGAGCTGTTTAACCAATTGCCTCGCATAGGCCTGGTGCCTGATGTTGTAACATATACCATCATGATCAGTGGCCTTTGTAAAGAAAGGCTTTTAGAAAAGGCAAACGGTTTGCTTTTAGAAATGGAAGAAAAGGGTTGTGCTCCAGATATTCTTACATACAATACGCTGATGCGTGGTTTTTTGGAAAATAGTGAGTCGTCAAAAGTGGTTGAACTTCTTCACAAAATGGCGGAGAAACATATTTTTCCAAATGCCTCTACATTCTCCATTGTAAAACTCACTTTTGGTGGACAAAAAGTATTGTGAATGTTTAAACTTCCAAGTTTTACCTCACAAGAACCTGTAGAAAGATGACATTATTTATTTAAAGCCTTTAGCACGTACTTGTTTCAAAAGTTGTGCTTTCAGCAAAATTTCATCACTGGAAGTACTTTTATTGAAGGTTATTTTCTTCAACAAGATCCAATTTCCCAGTTATTACATTTAGAGTTCAAATGCAAGTGATGGGTTTAACTAGTGAGATTCTCATGAGGGCAGAAGAATTTGCTTAGCAAGGATTGGATTAATGTGACCTGGCTGAATATGTTTATACGAAGTTACTAAATCTAACATGAGCATTCAGCAAAACTTCTTCAGTAGGAAGCACTTTGATTAAAGGTTACTTCTTCAACCAGAACTATGGAATCTTCAGAGTATGTTTCTATAATCCAAACTCTTGAGTTCTAATTCTGTTTGAATGTTAAAATTAAAGGGGTTGATTGCATTAACTAGTCAGATTCTCATGAGGTAGATAAGTTGAAAATGAAGGGTTGAATATGTTTGAACTGTCTTGTTACAGCTGTAATTATATAGTTACCTTGTATAGAAGCATAACTATAGGAGCAAATTGTTAGGAGATTAATTAGGTTATCATACTTACCATAGTTAGCTACCTAGAAGATGTTTATATATACCTATTCTCTCTTGAATGAAATTATCAGAAATATATTCTGTTCTCTGTTGTTTTGTTACATGTCTGAATGTGTTTATGACTTATTTGAATCAAGAATTTTGCATTTAGAACACAAAGACAAAACACAGGCAAGATTTTTTTTCTGGAAGGCTCAGGATGGGGATCGAGCCCATAGCTTGACCCTAGAATCAAGACGACTTCTGCCATTTGATCTGTCCCAGTGTCCCTTATGAGTCACGTAGCGTGTCTATTTATCTGTTGGTTGCTTGAATTGTGAATAATGGTTAATAATGTAGTTTTCACACTAATAAATCAAATCTTTATTTCAAGCATTTTAGCGTCCTCTGTTGTCTGTTGATAACTAATATACCACTGCTTTTCTTTTAGCAGCAGAACATTTCAGCATTTCAGATACTAAAAACTGGATTTTCTGTTGGAATTGATAACTGGAGAACATTTTTGAAATTTGTTTTTATTATTTACATCTTCTTTTGGCATCTATATGCAAATCTGTTGTAACATTTGCATTTTTAGTTTACAAAATTCTTAGCTGATATGCCCACTGCTTTTTTTTGTTTTTTGTCAGTACATTGTTTATGAGCAGAAGTCTTTGCTGGCCAAGCTGATATGAATTAATAAATATTTTATTCTATAAACTTTATTATATATAGGTTTTGATATATATTTATTTTGGTTTATAGTTACGATACGAAGGAAAGGTTGAATCTATTTTTCTTGATTATATGTAGGCATAGCAAAATCTTTTGTTGGTAAATTAGTGTTATTTTGTTCTTTATTAATGATTCTAATTTCTAATTGTCATTTTACCTATTTAGATTAATGCTTCTTCTAACCCAATTTTAGCCCCCTCTTTCACCAACCAAACGAAAAACTCTACTTTCAATTTCTCTCTCTCTCTCCCCTCTCCATCTAGCTTGCAATAGAAGTTGAGGTTGATTGTTGTATATTGCATATTTTTTGTAGAAAGAGTTGTTGGATTTTTATTTTTATTTTTTTTTAAATTTGTTTTCACTTGTAACAGGACAGAAAGATAGTATGTCAGTCAGATGCTAACCAAGGTTAATGGTTTTCCCATGACTAACAGTTGCACCATTTGGGGGTTCATCCAATCTGTATGCTGTAAGTGGAAGTGCGCACTTCATAAACAAGTGTTACAATGGGTTTTTCATTCATCATATGTAACCAATATTCACAAAAATATGAAGTGCGTCAGAAACATGATGTAATTGATGTTACAACCTGAGTCCACCATATGTAATTGATGTGCTTTCTTTTACAGAAAGAGTTCCAACAAAGGACAAAGATTTCATGGTGATCCTATGGGTGTAAGAATTCTTAGCTACAATGACTTCTTTTTCATTTATAATATCAGGTTTAACGGTTATTTTGGAAACTTAATTGCGGTATAACGTTTTATTATAATTTTTTGAGTCTAAAATATAGCACTTAGTTAGAAGTCTATAATATAGTACTATAATAGTACTGCTAATCTATTATTTGAAGATTTGATATACTTGGCCCTGCAAATATGAAAGTACCAATATCAAATTTGTGTTTTAAGCCTAAAAATGCTAAATGATAAGACTATATTAGTCTTGTAGTTCTCTGGCTTTTAGTCTTCCTTTTGATTAAAAAAAAAAGGGGAGCAATTCAGGACTATATATAACCAAAAATTAAAAATTGTGAAGTTTAAGCGTAAATCAGAAGGGGGTTTAGGATTTTGGTCTATTGAAGATTTTAATAGAGCTTTATGAGCAAAGTATGGAGATTTTACCATTCTCCTAATTCTTTGGCTGCTAAAGTTTTGAAGCCTAGGTATTTTCCTTACTTGAATATTTTCTTTGGAAGAGTCTGATTTGGGGAAGAGAATTTCTAAATATGGGTACAAGATGGCGGGTTGGGAAAGGTTTTATGATTAAGATTTATGGGTAAGCCTAATTGTAGTCATTAAATTGACCGGTGGAAGGGTCTTTGGTCTGTCCGAAATCCTAAAAGGATGAAGTTTTTTTGTGGCATGTTTGCCATCATATTTTTCCATGTTATTCAGAGTTATTTTGTTGGGACATTGTTTCTTCAAGAGCTTGTTGGAGATGTAACATTGAGGAGTCTATTATACATTGCCTTGTGAGATGTCAGGCTGTAGAACCTATTTGGAAATTTTCCTTTTTTATTTATTTATTTATATATTTAAGTTAGGTTCCGAAGGGGGACAATTTCCATGATTTTTTTATTTGGTGTCAGGATAGGTAAAAAAAAAGGATAGGTTTGAGGCTGATAAATTGGCGTTGTTAACTTTCTTTTTATAGGCCATTTGGAATCACAGAAATAATTTTTTGCATGAGAGGTCAGCTGTTCCATTGGATTATATGATGGCTAAACTCCTAGATTTTTTTTTGAGCAACATCAAAAAGTTAGGGAGAAGGTGTCTGTTGACCAGCTTCTGAGCCAATTGGGTTGGTTAGCTCTTGGTGCACCTCCTTTGAAGATAAAATACTAATGGGGCGGTAAACTGTAGACGAGGTTGTGTGAAAGTTAGTGTAGTAATCCAAAACAGCAATGGTGAATTCATAGTGGCCATGCTAAGCACATTCCTCTTCCTCTTTCTTCTCTATCTACACACTAAACTGTAGACGAGGTTGTGTGAAAGTCAGTGTAGTAATCCAAAATAGCAATGGTGAATTCATAGTGGCCATGGCTAAGCACATTCCTCTTCCTCTTTCTTCTCTATCTACAGAGTGTGTGGCAGTTAAAGAGCATTTATGTTTTGCTTTTGACATGGAGTTTAAAGAGTATTGTGTTGAATCTGACTCTTTGCAGACGATCAATAGAATCCAAAGTCCTGAGTTCTATCATGCGGTAAATGATCCACTTTTTGTGGATATTAGGCAAGTCTCTCTTTTAATAGAATCTTTTTTTTTTCTTTATCTACTGTGTGCAAGAATGATGATGTGGCATATGCCTTGCTAGGATGGCTTTAAAATGTACTGAGTTTGTAATTTGGATTGAAAAAGGGCTTTCATGGTTTTTTTCTTACATCATATTAGGTTCGTTCGTTCTCTCTTTTGTTTTAATATATATTTTTTCCTGTCAAAAAAAAAAACAATCTTGTGTGAAAGTAAAACTTTTCCCCCTTTTAATTTTAATTTTTTAAAATCCATCAATTTTACACAAACATAAAACAATTTGGATAAAGATAGCACATGCTCCACCCTTTAATTATATATATATATTATAAATCAGATAAAAGAAACACTAGTTCTAAAGTTATAATCACCAACAATCTCCTAAAATTAAGAAAAAAGAAATGTAACAATTTTCTTGAAAACACATCATACAATGTTTAAGAACAATTTGTTTATAAGAGCATCTTATAAATTTAGATTTCCAAAAGCCCCTTAGCTCCTCAAGGTCTCAAAAATATTAAACTATAAGAGCATCTTCAATTAAATAGGGATAAATTTATATGGTATAAAAATTGATATTATTTAATTTTAGATGGCATAAATAAAAAATTAAATATAAAATTATTCTATAATAATAATGTACTGTTCATTATTAAGTAATTATATATTTAATATATTTTTTAAAAATTTAATAATGTTTAATAAAATTTTTAAAAATAAAATATTTACTTTGCTTAATATCTATGCTAAATCAGTTTAATATTTCACATTATTTAATTTTTTAAAATACTTTTCATATCTATGTTTTTTTTTTCTTTAATGGACCTTAACACATGGAAAAGTTGTATTAATTGAAAATTTAAAAATAATAAACTTATGAACAAAAATATTTTGAAATATTTTTTCAAATTGATTCTGCTGCCATGGCTGTGTCAAGAGCTGCTTCGAAAGGTAAATTGTCATCCTTGTTCGCACACCCACAAATACCCACTTCTTCAAATCCCATATCTTCTCCCGAAAACCCCATTAAATCTTCGTTCACCAATCCTACAACACCCACTTCTTCAAATCCTAAAACTTCACCTGAAAGTCAAAATATTGTTCCCGGTGTTCCAGTTCGCACCCAGCTCGAGAAATTCCTCAAAATAAACTGTAAGTCAGGAAATGTTACTCTTGGTGAAGCTCTGAAATACTTTGATTACATGATTCATATGCAGCCCATTCCTTCAGTACCATCATTCAATTTCTTATTAGGTGGACTTGCTAAGAGAAAGCATTATAGTAATGTTTTGTCACTTTATACTAGAATGAATTTGACTGGGCTAGTGCCTGATTTCATCACGCTCAATATTTTGGTTAATTGCCTGTGCAAATTGAATCGGGTATCTGATGGTTTTATGGTTTTGGGAAATATGATGAGGAGGGGTTATACACTAGATATTGTCACTTGTAACTCCTTGCTCATGGGTTTCTGTGCAGAAAATAAAATTTTTGAGGCAAACAAGTGGTTTAAGAAAATAGTGAAGTTGGGTTGTCTGCCTGACACTTATACTTGTTCCATTTTGATTAATGGGCTGTGTCAAACTGGAAATGCCAGCATTGCAGTTAAGTTGCATGAACAAATGACTGACAGGAATAGTGGATATGGCATTTATTTTCAGCCGAATCAAGTTTGGTATACAACTATTATTAATGGGCTTTGTAAAAATGGAATGGTAGAAAAGGCAAGAGAACTTTTCTCGGAAATGAAAGATGCAGGGATTCTTCCAGATGTCGTTGCTTATAACAATCTAATACATGGCTTATGCTACGATGGAAATTGGGAAGAGGCTAATGGTTTGTATACTGAGATGGTAGAACAAGGGGTCCAGCCTGATTTAGTTACGTTCAATATTTTGCTTAACTGCCTATGCAATTTGAATCGGGTATCTGATGGTTTTGTGGTTTTGGGAAATATGATGAGGAGGGGTTATACACCAAATGTTGTAACTTATACATACTTGGTCAAGGGTTTTTGTGCAGAAAATAGAATTTTTGAGGCAACCAAATTGTTTACAAAAATGGTGATGTTGGGGTGTCAGCCTAGCCAGTTTACTTGTTCTGTTTTGATTAATGGGTTGTGTCAAACTGGAAATACGAGCATTGCAGTTAAGTTGCATGAACAAATGACTGACAGGAATAGTGGATATGGTGTTTATTGTCAGCCAAATCAACTTTTTTATAATACTATAATTAGAGGGCTTTGTAGAGATGGAATGGTAGATAAGGCAAGAGAACTTTTCTCGGAAATGAAAGATGCAGGGATTCTTCCAGATGTCGTTGCTTATAACACTCTAATACATGGCTTATGCTATGATGGAAAATGGGAAGAGGCTCATGGTTTTTTTACCGAGATGGTCGATCAAGGGGTCCGGCCTGATGCGGTTACATTCAATGTCTTGATAGATGTGCTTTGCATGGAGGGAAAGATGGAAGAAGCTAATGCTTTTCTTGAATTGATGATTCGGAGGGGTCAGAATCCCAACTCATTTACGTACACTAGTTTGATAACTGGCTTCTGTATAGCAGGTAGGTTTGATGAAGCAAAGGAACTCTTTCTTTCTATGCCAAGTAAAGGGTGTGAAACTGATAATCATACCTTCACTGCATTAATCAATGGGTATTGCAAGAAGTTTAAGATTGCAAAAGCTATGTATCTTTTTAGGGAAATGATTAGCAAGGGATTTAGGCCCTCAGTAGTAGCATACAATGCTTTATTAACTGGTCTTTTCCAGGTAGGTAAGGTTGACGATGCGCGCAAGGTACTGAACGAGATGCAAGTTCAAGACCTGGAACCTGATTCAGCTACTTATATTATATGTTTGGACGGGTTTTGCAAGAATGATTTTGTTCCAGAGGCCTTGGAACTTTTTCAAAATTTGAAAAACTGTAAGTTTGGACCAAGTATTGACATCTTCAACTCCCTTGTTAGTGGATTGTGTAAATCTGCAAATCTTGGAATTGCTCTGGAGCTGTTTAACCAATTGCCTTGCATGGGTCTTGTGCCTGATGTTGTAACGTACAACATCATGATCAAAGGCCTTTGTAAGGAAAGGCTATTAGAGAAGGCAAATGGTTTGCTTTTAGAAATGGAAGAAAAGGGTTGTGCACCAGATGCTATTACATTCAATACGCTAATGCAAGGTTTTTGTGAGAATGGTGAGTCCTCAAAAGTGGTTGAATTTCTTCATAAAATGGCGGAGAAACATGTTTTACCAGATGCCTTTACATTCAAAATTGTAATAGACTTGCTCTCCATGGACGAAAAGTATCGTGAATGTTTAGACTTACTTCCAAATTTTGTACCTCACAAGAACCTGTAGAAATATGACATAATAATTTATAGTCATTAGCATGTGCTTTCAGCAAACTTTTTTTTATCAATGTAAGTACTTTTATGTAGGTTAAAAATGTTAAAGTCATTAGCACGTGCTTTCTTCAAAAGTTCAACACTGGAAGTATTTTTTACTGAAGGTTATTCTTCTTCAACCAGATGCAATCTCCAAGTTGCTATTGGGTTTACAGTTAAAATTCAAGTGACGATTTTAACTAGTAAGATTCTCCAAGTCATTAATGTGTTTTAATCATACAATTCATGTTGTTGATGGGATTAACTAGTCAAAAGTCTGCATTTAGAACTCAGAGAGATAACTCAGAGACTACAGCATTGCTCTGTTGTCCATTGATCAAAGGACCAGATCTACAACAACATGTTCTGTTGGACTTTATAATTGTGGAACAGGTTTGAAATGTGTTTTATATTACATCTTCTTTTGGCATCTACATGAATATCTGTTTTTAAGATTTGCAGTTTTATTTTACAAAAACTCTTAGCTGATACTCCTATTGCTTTTCTTTTATCTGTGCATTGTTTATCGGAATGCTGATTACAATTAATAAATAATCTGTTCTACAAACTATACTACATATACTTTTGGTATATTTATTTACTTTGGTTAGTTTGTACGATAGGAAGGAAAAAAGATGAATTTTATTCTCAAATTTCTTGAATATAAGATGCAAGAACCAATAGAAAAATGACATTATTGATTTAAAGTCATTTGCTTGTGCTTTCAGCAAAATTTCATCACTGGAAGTAGTTTTATTGAAGGTTATTTTCTTCGACCAGATCCAATTTCCCAGTTATTGCATTTAGAGTCCAAATGCAAGTGATGGGTTTAACCAGTGAGATTCTCATGAGGGCAGAAGAATTTGCTTAGCAAGGATTGGATTAGTGTGACCTGGCTGAATATGTTTATGCAAAGTTACTAAATCTAACATGAGCATTCAGCAAAACTTCTTCACTAGGAAGCACTTTGATTAAAGGATATTTCTTCAACCAGAACTATGGAATCTTCAGAGTATGTTTCTATAATCCAAACTCTTGAGTTCTAATTCTGTTCAAATGTTAAAATTAAAGGGGTTGATGGCTTAACTAGTCAGATTCTCATGAGGTAGATCAGTTGAAAATGAAGGGTTGAAGATGTTTGAACTGTCTGAATGTATTTATGACTTATTTGAATCAAGAATTTTGCATTTAGAACACAAAGACAAAACACAGGCAAGAATTTTTTTCTGGAAGGCTTAGGTTGGGGATCGAGCGTATAACTTGACCCTAGAACCAAGACGACTTCTGCCATTTGATCTGTCCCAGTGTCCCTTATGAGACACGTGGCGTGTGTATTTATCTCTTGGTTGCTTGATTTGTGAATAATTGTAAATAGTGTAATTTCACACAAATAAATCACATGTTTATTTCAAGCATTTCATCACTTCTCTGTTGTCCATTGATCAAAGGACCAGATCTACAGCAATGCTGCCAAAAACTGGATTTTTTGTTGGAATTGATAACTGTAAAACATTTTTTAATTTTTTTTTATATTATTCACGTCTTCTTTTGGCCTCTATATGCAAATCTTACAAAAGATTTGCAGTTTTAGTTTACAAAAATACTTAGCTGATATGCCCACTTCTTTTCTTATATCAGTACATTGTTTATGAGCAGAAGTCTTTGCTGGCAAAGTTGATCAGAATTAATTAATATTTTATTCTATAAACTTTATTATACATAGGTTTTGATATATATTTATTTTGGTTTATTGGTATGATATGAAGAAAAGATTGAATCTATTTTTCTTGAATATATGTAGTCATAGCAAACTCTTTTGTTGGTAAATTAGTGTCATGAATCATGTTGTTGATTGTTAATATTCTATCTATATTGTCATTTTACCTATTTAGATAAATGCTTCATCTAACCAAATTGCAGCCCCCCTCTTCCACCAACCAAACAAAAAAATCTACTTTCAATCTCTCTCTCTCTCTCTCTCTCTCTCTCTCCATCTAGCAGGCAATAAAAGTTGAGGGTTCCCACCCCCCCCCTTCTAAAAAACAAAAAAATCACATAATCGAATTGGGGTTGATTGCTGTATATTGCATATGTTTGTGGGTTTATTTTCTTTCTAGAAAGTCAAAGAAATGACAATAAAGTAGCTCATGCGCTGTTATGGGAAGATTGGGATGGAAAAACTTCCATCTTTGAAGATCAAAGTGCATGCAAGCTAGCTTTAGAAAAGGCCATCCACGCAAAACTAGTAAGTGATTTTATATATGTATTTTATGATTGTTGTTTGTCATTTTAAGGTTGTATGTCCATAAAAGGAAGACAAAGCTCCACCACTTTATCACTACTTTTGAGAGATTTCGTCAGAGAATTTAGGTTGGCTTATATAGTGGGTGTGTTTATGGGGCCTACTATGGGGGCATTGCTTGGCATCAGGGTTTATTGTGATTCTTGGAAAGAGATATCGAGGGGTTTTGCAGTGCAGGCGATGCTCGATCATCGGGGCTTATTGCGGTGCCCAAAAAGAGATATCAAGGGGCCTTGCGATCAAGGCGCTTCTCAATTATCGGGACTTTGCATTTACTGATTAGGGTCTTCAAGCATCCTTACGCGATCCATCGGCTAACGCATACCCCAGATGGTCATCTCTTATGAGATCTTAATTGGTAAATGTTGTTACCGTAAATAGTTTGTACAGCTATTTGATTGTGTATAAATTATATTTCCATAGATAGAATATATAGCTTTTATTAGGAGATAAATTAGGTTATAAATCAGCCCAAGATTATGTAAATTCATCTTTATATTGAATGAGAAATACAACAAATGGCATTTAAGCCATTCAAAGCAAATCTTTGTCATGGTATTAGAGCTTGGTGAAAATACTTCATCATAATATTATTTTTCGTTTTCTTCACACGAACTGATCTTTCCGATCGTCAAGGTCCGCTGTTCATTCGTCATCCATCGAGGTCTACTGTTCATGTGCTGTATATCTTCAGTTTCGATTTCTTCCCTGTCAGCCTAGGTCCGTCCAGTTGCTGTAGCCTCTAGTCGCCGTCAGATTTGGTCTAGTCGACCTTGTCTGACTAGTTTCTTCTTGACTCACAATCTATCTTCAAGGTTAGATCATTTTGGTGTTATTTGATTACTGTACTCTTTCTGGATAATTTTGGAATTAGATATTTTGGTTATTTTGGGTATTTCTGGGTATTTTTTTATACTGAATTTTTTTGGATATTTTGGGCAGCTCTATATTCATAGATTGCTATTGTTTGAGATGGCTGGTAGTAATCTTGAATTTTGTGTTAAATTTACTAGAAAGAATTATACAACATGGGAATTTCAATTCCAATTGTTTGTTACAGGAAAAGAGTTATGGAGACATATTGATGGCTCCACTCCTAAACCTACTGATGCTACATAATTGTCTAAATGGAAAGTAAAAGATGCCAGAGTGATATCTTGAATTATTGGATCATGTGATTCTCAAATTGTTCTTCACTTGTGCCCATATAAAACTGCTAAAACTATGTGGGAATATCTTAAAAATGTTTATAATCAAACAAATTATGCTAGAAGATTTCAAGGGGTCCGGCCTGACACGGTTACATTCAATGTGTTTATTGACGTGCTTTGCAAGCAGGGAAAGATGGATGAAACTAATGATTTTCTTCAACTGATGATTCAGAGGAGTCAGAATCCCAACTCACTTATGTACACTAGTGATGAAGCAAAGGAACTATTTATTTCTATGCCAAAGTAAAAAGGGTGTGAAATTAATAATTGTGCCTTCACTGCATTGATCAATGGGTACTGCTAGAAGTTCAAGATTGCAAAAGCTATGTATCTTTTTAGGGAAATGATTAGCAAGGGATTTAGGCCCTCAGTAATAGCATACAATGCTTTATTAACTGGTCTTTTCCAGGTAGGTAAGGTTGACAATGCGTGCAAGGTGCTGAACGAGATGCAAGTTTAAGACTTGGAACTTGATTCAGCTACTTATATTATATGTTTGGACGGGTTTTGCAAGAATGATTGTGTTCTGGAGGCCTTGGAACTCTTTCTATGATTTGAAAAACTGCAAGTTTGGACCAAGTGTTATCTTCAATTCCCTTGTTAATGGTTTGTGAAAATCTGCAAAGCTTAAAGTTGCTCTGGAGCTGTTTAACCAATTGCTTCGCATGGGTCTGGTGCCTAGCTAATGTTATAACGTACAGCATCATGATCAAAGGGCTTTGCAAAGAGAAGTTACTAGAGAAGGCAAATGGTTTACTTTTGGAAATGAAAGAAAAGGGTTGTACTCTCCTAATACTGTTACAAACAATATGCTAATGCGTGGTTTTTTGGATAATAATGAATTGTCAATTGTGATTGAACTTCTTCACGAAATGGCAGAGAAACATGTTTTACTAGATGCCAGTACATTCTCTCAATTGTAATAGGCTTACTCTCGATGGACAAAAAGTACCGTGAATGTTTAGACTTACTACCAAATTTCTTACCTCTCAAGATCCTATATAAAGATGGCATTACTATTTTAAAGTCATTAGCATGTGCTTTCAGCAAATTTTATCACTGGAATTACTTTTATGAAGATAATCTCTGTAATTAGATCCAATCTGCCGGTTGTTATTGTGTTTGCTGTTCAAATTTCAAGTGATGATTTATTTTTGAATGCCTGGATCAGCTGGTGGTAAAATACTAAAATTTCTTTTTTATTTTTCATTTATTTTGTTTTATGTTTATATGTGTTTTTTCTGTTTTGTTGCCATTTCTTTGTTTGAAATTTAATTACTTTTGTTTGTTAATGGGGTGTTTGAAGTCGAAATGTATTGGCGATTTGTAGCTACTGAAGTGGACCTCTGTATAAATTGCTCTCTTGGTAGTAATGCTTTTGTCCTGAGATCTTGGAATCAATCTAAATGAGTTTTGCGCGTTATATGATGCATCATATTAGAGTATATATCTGGATCATTCATGATGGAACTAAGCTGAGAATTATTTCCATCTGTTGGAGTATTGGAGGTAGAACTCAAATTTATGCATTTGGTGATTCTAAAGATGAATTTTGCTACATATTAGTATGGACATAATTCAAGAGTTTATTTGACAAGTTTAATGATTTGGAATGCAAACACAATGCTAAGATAGCAAAAATGATGTAGTTTTGTTTTTGGATAATTGTATCTTTTGGAGAGAGTTCTTATGCATCTAAAGCAGGAGCATGAAGATTGTAAGCTAAAGGAATGCAAGTATCTAATGATGAGGATTAATTATAATATATACTAAGAAAACATGAGGATCAGAAGGTGAAGTATAAGTATATTCATTAGTTAATTGGTGAGGTTTATCACAGTAATTTAGCTTGGAAGCATTTTTGTTGGTTATAATCTACCAGTTAGTTTCATCAAGTGTATAAGCTAGAGGGATGGATGTTCCGTGCAGTGTGTTTTTTGTTACTAGATTTCGCTCTTTTATTTTTCTTATATGTTTTCTATTATTATATCAAGTTCCAAGGCGATTGTACAGGTATCATGGGAGGTTTATTGTTGTACATGTTGAATTGGAAAGAAGGATTGAAACTTACAGTAAAACATCGGAAACTTTAAATGATGAGTCACGCTAAGAATATAAGTTGTAGCTTGTAAACTATGTGTGCATGGAAACTGTAAGTGTGTATACATTTCTAGAACGTAGCTTGTCACTTGTTGATAAAGAAAGTAGAGTGGAGTATTAGTTTATCCTATAGAAACTGAGTTCTTTACAAATGGTAAGAAGCAAAACCAGAGATTAAATCAACAGTTATTTATTCTTTAGTGCTATAGTCTTACTATGCATAAATTTCTTTTGGAAAATGAGGGGGTGCTAACTATATTGGTTAGAAGGGTTGGGTATGTATTTGAAAGAACTTGTTCTATATGGCTGATAGACTTTGGACTTGGACTGTTGATTTACTCTTAGCTTTGCCAATGTTTCTAAATTCTCAAATGGATGTGCCTAAATAACAATTCATATATATATATATATTTTAATGTCTCTTTCTATGGTCAAGGAGTTGATATATAATTGAATGTGATTTTTTTTTGGTTTATAAACTTGCTGGATAACAGTGGGTGTTGACCTATTGGTGTAGTAGACATGAAGAATATTTCAATTGAAATTTTTGGTGGAAATTGAAATTCAATAAATCTTATTTTACATCATCTGACTTCTTTTTCTTCTAAAGGTGGTGGGTGAGCAATTCCTAAATGACCACTATGAAAAGTTTTAAAGTTGGGTTAGCATGTGGCGTTTAATGTCCTTGTTGTGTCACTATCAGAATAATATCTTTTTCTTTTTTTGTTTCCTGTTTTGTTTTGTATTTATATTTATTTATTATTTATATTATCAGGCTCCTAAGTCCTAAGGTCCTGTAGTGCTTAAAGACTGGCAGTTGTGGATATATTAAAATTTCTCTTGAATATGATCAGGAGTAGTGGTCAAACCAATATGTGAGAAGAAATTGTATATGTAGAACTAAATTCTTTATCTCAAGTGTTTCAGACCAGTCGGATATCCAGTATTTACTAAGATTTTTTGCTTTGTTATTTCAAAGTAATCTGTATTGCAGGTATAAAAAAAAATTTATTTTATCCTTGTTGGACGTTTTCAAAGATTGCTTGACAAGTCATCAAAAATTGTTATGGATTTTTTTCTGTTATTTCAAAATTATTTGGCTATGAACTTCATGTTTATGACTTGTATGTACCATGATTGGCAATAACTGAGTGATTCAAGCAAGTGGTTTGAATGGACCAATTCCTTCTATCATTACATTCTTGGTATGCATTTTTGGAATAGGTTAATAATAGTTATGTTAAAGTATGAAATATAATGGTTAAGATTAAATGATAAAAAAAAATTAGTGGATCACATAATTAAAAGCTTTTGATAACTTACTTATTTATTTTATTATTTAATCTCATCTGTTGAATTTTATAATTTTAACATAACTATTATCAAGTATACCTGAAAGTAGTAGTATGATTCATATATGTTGTAAACTGGACAATGTAACAATTTTCCTTAAAAGCACATTGGGCAATGTTTATGAGAATTTTTTTTATAAGATTTCTGCAATTTTAGATATCTAAAAGCCCCTTCCAACATGTAGCTCCTCAAGGTACTAAAAATATTAAACTACAGACCTGCAGTTAACTTCCATAAGTTTCTACAAAGTTTTTTTTAATGGACCTTAACGTATGAAAAAGTAGTAATAATTGAAATTTTAAAAATAACAAATTATGAACAAAAATATTTTAAAACAGGTCATTTTAAGTCAGTTAAAAACATACTTTAATTATCATTTTTATCACATAAAAGTCAGATGAAAGGCTATTAGAGAAGGCATATGGTTTGCTTTTAGAAATGGAAGAACGGTTGTGCACCAGATACTATTACATACAGTACGCTAACGCAAGGTTTTTTTGAGAACGGTGAGTCGTCAAAAATGGTTGAATTTTTTCACAAATGGCAGCGAAACATGTTGTACTAGATGATGCCTTTACACTCCAAATTGTGATAGATTTGGATTTTATTTGGCATAGTTTTTGCTTTTGTTTTTCTTTTACTTTTTAAAAATTGCTTACTGAAAAAGTTATTTTTCAATGGTTTTAGTTAAAAAAGTTTCTGGAAATCAAAAGTATTTTTAAAAATTTATCCAAAAAATTTCATAAATAGTTTTTGAATTCGAAAAATTGCTTTTAACTTTCCAAAAATTATGCTTAATAGGACTTTACTCTTCATACATGAAAAATATCATGAATGTTTACTCTTCATAGATGAAATATGACATACTAATACAATCAGATCGAGCCTACTAGAACCAAGATGACTTCTGCCACTAGATATGTCCCTTACGAGACATTTAGCATGTGTGCTTTATCGATTGGTTGCTTGAATTGTTACATCAAACTGATGATTTTCAGCTCCTAAAATATCTTTTCTAAGTACTGACTAATTTCTCTCCCTTTGTTCCCACCTTCTGCTTTTTGGATTTGCGATCTATGTGCTTTGATGTCACTCATATTTACAGTTAGATTAAAAAATTTTGTTCAAATAAATTTCCAGTACTACAACCTGAGTTCGCCGTATGTAATTGATGTGCTGTCTTTCTTTTACAGACACATGGAGAGTTCTAACAAGGGGACAAAGATTTAGTTTTCAGGTTGTGTGCGTCAGAAACACTAACATATACTATGACTCTAAGAATTTGTTAGTTTAAAGATGAAAAACTAAGAATAAAAGACTGTTTTTAACCTAAAAGTTAAAGAATAATTTTAATTTGAAAATAAAAGGAATTCTTTTTTTTTTTCTTCCATCGTCCTTACATTTATAATTTTGAAAATAAACTGAAAACAAGTAACTATGGAGCATAAGTCAAGCCATGATCAAGAACATGCTAAAACAAATTAACTACTTCATAATGTCTAGCCATCTAAGCCATGATCAACATGTTAAAACAAACTAATTACTTCCTAAAGAATAGGGACAACATATTAAATGACAAAAAGAAATATAGATGACAGGTGGCTATTTTGCTGTCTTGAAGTAAATTCTTAACACTCATCCTTGCTTTAGGAACTGCAAATTCCAATTTTCTACCTTAGAAGCTCGAACTTGCTGACTTGAAGTGGTTTTGTAAACAAGTATGCCAACTGATCTTCAGATTTGCTATAAACTAGAGTTACGTCCCCATTTTTTTTTATCTCTCTCGAGAAGAAAAGCTTAATGTTGAAATGTTTAGTTTTTCCATGGAACACTAGATTGTGAGAAATTGCAATTGATGCTTGATTGTCAACAAAAATCTTTGTTTTATCCTTTTGCTCCATATAAAGATCAGATAGAATTTTTTTCAACCATAAAGCTTGTTTTAGTACTGTTGTTGCTGCAATAAATTTTGCTTCTGCAGTGGATTGTGCTACAATCTCTTGCTTTTTTGAGCACCATGAGAAAATCCTTTAACTTAGGCTGAAACAATATCCCGAGATACTTTTCATGTCAATGGATTCATCCCAATCATTATTTAAGAGTCCAAGCAACTTAAAATTTTGACATTTTTTAAACTTGACACCATAATCAACAATATCTGTTATATATCTTAATATTCTTTTTGCTGCTTTTAAATGCATTATACTAGCACAATGCATAACTGAGATAAAAGGCTTACAGAAAATAAAATGCCAAGCCTTATTGCAGTGAGATACATTAAGCATCCAATCAAGCTTCAATAATATTATTTTTCAACTTTCTCAATACGATCTTCTTTACTTAGCTAGCTTCTCTTTTTGACTCATTAGTCTGCTTGTTTCTTTGCAATCCTCCAATGTGATTTTTTTTAAATATTTTATTTGCATACTTCTTTTGACATATGAACATTTAATTTTGGTTTTGTTTGATTTCCATCCCCAAAAGTAGGTCATAAAACCAAGATCTGTGATTTCAAAAACCTGCAAAAAATCCAAAGTACTCTAGCCACTTCTGACTTGACTTTTGAGGAAAAAATTCAACACATTCTTGTAAAGTCATCAAGGAAAAGAACATAGTAGAGGCAACCATGTAATGATAGTGTTCTTTGAGGTCCTGTCAAATCTGTGTGTATTAGTTGTAGCTTTTGTGAAGCCCTCCAAGTTGACTTAGGAAATGACATTGTATTTTGTTTACCAAATTGACAAGCATTACAATTTGGTAAATAATCATCAAAAATTGCTAAGCCTCTTGTCAAATCCTTTTTGTTCAATTTTAACATTTTTTGAAGATGACAATGACCAAGCCTCTTGTGCCAAATTTCAGTGACTTTGGTGGAATAAGCTTTTTGCTCTTTCTCTGTTGGATCAAATGAGAATCTTTTACCTCTCATTTTAACTTTTAAGATCTCTTTTCTAATAGCATCATAGATGGAGCAGTGCCAATCTTCAAAGACTACTTTGAAACCTTTCTCAATGAGTTGACCTACACTAAACAAATTTTGGTCAATATCAAGTACATAAAGAACATCTAAAATCGTCTTTGTACTTGAGCTTGTTGTGATAGCAATGGCCCATTTTCCTTTTACCGGAATGTAGTTACCATTTTCTATTATGATCTTTGTGATTTCAGTGGGTTTCAATGCCTTGAAGAGATCCCTATCATGAGTCACAGTCGCTATCAAATAGTTAATATTCTGTAAAACTCATGGTTGAGAAACACGCAGCCACAAAAGCTGGTCTTCTTCGTTTTAATCAGCAACTTGAGCATTTGCTTCCTGTCTTTTGTGATTTGAGCAAATCAGAGCTTCATGTCCAAGCTGATTACACTTGTTGCACTTTGCATTTGGTATCCTCCAGCATTTAAATGGTGGATGACCTTATCTGCCACAATGTTGACAAAGAGGATAGTTTCCCTTTCTGCTTCCACCCTTGCTTTGGTTATGGTTGTTTGCAGTTCTTTCATCGCTTGAAACTTGATTCTTCCTATAGTTTTTTTTTTTCTTCAAACATCATGGTATTTGGCTGATAAGGCTCCTTTGACTGTGCCATCTTGCCTCATAATTTTTCTTTGCTCTTGAGCCTGCAAAGCATTTAATAACTCTACCAAAGTGATCTCGGACAAATCCTTTGAGTTCTCTAAAGTGGTTATGGATGCTTCATTTCTTTCAAGCACGATAATAAGGATTTTTTCTACAATTCTAGAATCTGAAAATTCAGTACCAAGTAACCTTACCTTGTTGATTATGTTGAGCAATCTATATGAGTACTTTTTGATTGTCCCAGACTCTTTCATCTTTTGCAACTCCGTTATTAAATTTTGCACTTGCGTGCTTCTATTCCTTTCATCTCTAGTATGTTCTTCTTTCAGATAATCCCAAACATCTTTTGTTGTTATAAGTGACATAACTCTTGTGAAAATAGTTGTTTAAGTTGCAGAAAATAGACATGATTTACCTTTGATTTTCTAGTTTTCTTTTCCTTGTGATTTTTTATCTGGGCCATCGTGGGATTGTTTGGTAGCGGAGGAACTTCACAATCGTCTTCCATAGCTTCCCAAATGATCTATAGCCTCCAAATAAGTCTCCATTCTGATTGTTTAAAGTTGGTAGTTTTCTCCATCAAAAATAGGGGGATATTAGAGAAAAATTAGTTTTTGTTTTCATTTATCATATTCCTTAAGAAGAAAGCTGTGATACCAATTGTTAGTTAAAAGATGAAAAATTTAAGAATCAAAAGACTGTTTTTAATCTAAAGTAGCATAATAAAACTAATTTGAAGAGAAGAAAGCTACGGGAATACAGCAAATTAATTAATTTTTTTTTCATTCATCTTTCCATTTATAATGCTGAAATAAAATTGAAAACAAGTAATCATGGATCATAAATCAAGCTATAATCAAGAACATGCTAAGACAAACTAACTACTTTCTAAAGTCTTAGCCATTCAAGCCATGATCAACATGTTAAAACAGACTAACTATTTTCTAAAAACTAGGGACAACAAATTAAATAACAAAAAGTAAAATAGATGACATATGGCTATTTTCCAGTCGCGAAGTAAATTCTTAACAGAATTCTTTGCTACAATGACTTTTGTTTCATTTACAATATCACGTTTTCTGAAAAATTAATTGTGATATAGCTTTTTATTATAATTTTTTAAGGGTTTTTTTTACCAATAGTCCTTTATGTTTATCTTATTTGGCAGACTTAGCTTTTATCTTTGTTTTTTGGCATTTTTAGTCCCTTAACTATGTTAAATATGCACTATTTGGTCCTATTATATTTCCATCTACATTCTGTTAATATTCCACAATATGCAGAGGGCAATTGTTGTCATTTTAAAAATATTTCACCATTGTAACCTTTCTAACACACTCAGACAGAAAAAAAAAAATACAGAGCAAAAGTTAAGACTTTTTAATTTGGGAGATTTGGAGTTGCAGAAGGGATGCGAAAAAAAAAGAGTATGATTTGAGATTAAAGATCAATTCGCACTAGATTAGAGATCTACGTTTTTTAACTTCAAATCTGGTGCGAATCCTTTTAATACCCAATCCTCTTAATTTATTGTTGACAGTGCCAGAAAAAATTCTTACCCAATCCTTTTAATACCAAGTTCATTACTGCAATTGATATGCATTTTTTAATTTCAAATCTGGTGCGAATTGATCAATGAGGTACTAGAATGGTACTAAACTTATATCTAATTTGGTGCGAATTGATCTTTAATCTCAAAACATACTTTCTTTTTTTTCGCATCCCTTCTGCAACTCCAAATCCCCCAAATTAAGAAGTCTTAACTTTTGCTCTGTTTTTTTTTTTCTTTCTATCTGAGTGTGTTAGAAGAACTATAACTGGAATATTTTTAAAATGACGATAATTGTCCTCTGCATATTGTGGAATATTAACGGAATGTGGATGGAAAATATAATATGACCAAACAATGCATATTTAACATAGTTAAGGGACTAAAAATGCCAAAAAAACAAAGATAAATACTAAATCTACCAAAGAAGATAAACATAAAGGACTATTGGTGCAAAAAACCCATTTTTAAAATATAGTACTTAGTTAGAAGTCTATGATAGTACTGGTAATTTATTGTTTGAAGATTTGTTATAATTGGTCCTTGCAAATATGAAAATACCAATATCAAATTGCGGTGTAAGCCTAAAAATGTTAAGACTATATTTGTCTTGTAGTTCTCTGGCTTTTAACCTTCGTAGAAAAAGGGTGATTTAAGACTATATTTCACTACGCCAAAAACCTTAATCGGCGACACTAAATGAGCGACGAAGCAAAAAATTTGCGTCGCGATAAACTAACGGCGACACAAATATAGTGCGTCGCCTTTATTTGAACAAAATAGCGACGCACCCACGTCGCTAAAATGTGCGTGAAATCAGCTTCTGCGACGCACGATCGAAAACCGTCGCGAAAAATGTGGCGCGAAACATATTCGGCGACACAAAATCGGCATGTGTNCAATATTATGTAAAATTCGTCCATGTAATATAAATGCATAATTAGTAACATTTTAAAAATATTTAACAAATATAAAATAATAATTTTGTCACATAGCAGTTTTTCATCCATCCATTTATTAAAATGCCATGGAATATTTCTATTTTTGAAATTTAGTCCACCAGTTTCCCGCCCACTACAATATGTCCTCCTCACTTTTTTAACTCATACAATCAGTTAT
Organism: Ochetophila trinervis; assembly: GCA_003254975.1. NCBI lineage: Eukaryota > Viridiplantae > Streptophyta > Magnoliopsida > Rosales > Rhamnaceae > Ochetophila > Ochetophila trinervis. The sequence continues at coordinate 41,320 of QANX01005378.1, forward strand.
AATCAATTTTATTTTTTTCTTTCAAATTTTATAATGTCATGTGTCACTCATTGACATGGCTCCTGCTAGCAGTATGCATCGTTTACGATTCGATTTATTTTGAAAATAACAAATCCGATCTAATTAGTGATCGTTTTTTTTTTTCAATCCGATCTTATCCGATCTATACATTAAATCTAATCAAATCCAATTACTAATTGGATTGAATCGGTTTTAGTCAGTTTTTAACACTCCGAACTGAACCGAACCAAACCAAACCAACATTCGATTTTTGATTTTCAAAACCGATCTAATCCAATTACACTAAAATAACCAATCCAAATATGTTAGATTAGATTAGATCGGTTGTTTTAATCGGTTAGTCGATTTTTTTACATACCTCTAGCTTCTGCACATG
>QANX01005379.1:0-10844 GCA_003254975.1 Ochetophila trinervis
TTTGAGAAATTTCAATATTTTCCCTGGGACGGGGTGTTACACCTCACAAGCGCTGCAAGTTTTTTACATTGAGGATCAACTTGATCCACGTTGGTCAGTAGTGCTATCTCCACCACAATGTAATGTATTTGTTGATGATGTTGAACAAGATGATGACGACGAAGACACTGTCATAGATCATAACCCATTTGCCGATCATCGTCCATGTATGGAGGAAGACATTGATGTTAACAGTGACGAAAACTATGAATAAGTTTATATTCGTGATAATTGTGAAGGGATGTGGATATGAAAATTTTCAGACTCGTTAAACTATATATAATTTATTTTTACGAGCATTAATCTAAATATTTTATACTTTCTAAATTTCATAATTGTTGACTACTAAATTTATTATTTAAAAAATATCTAAATCTAAATTAAGTAAATGTTGCATAAGCGTTATTTTTTTAAGAATTGTTGACTTAAATTCTTTTTTTTTTTTCTTTGAATTTACATGAAACAATTATAATCATACATATTAAATTGCAAAAAAAAAAATTAATACTATTAGCGATGCTAGCGTCGCCAATACCATACACATAGCAACGCTAGCGTAGCAAATTATTATATATTAAATTAATATAAATATAAATTAAGTCAATATTGCATAAATGATTGTTTTTTAAAGAAATGTTGACTTAATTTCAGATTTTGAACTAAAATTTATAATTATGTATATTAAATCAAATATTAAAAGAAACAAACACAATTTATACATTTTATAGTTACCAAAGAATGAGTTGATAGTATANCACATTTTTGGCGACGCTAGCGTCGCAAATGCTTATTATACATTTAATATTTCTACCTAAATATATATTAAGTCAATGTTGCGTAAATGTTTTTTTTTTTTAAGAATTGTTGACTTAATTTCAGATTTTGACTAAAATTTATAATTATGTATATTAAATCAAATATTAAAAGAAACAAACACAATTTATACATTTTATAGTTACCAAAGAATGAGTTGATAGTATAAGAATATATCAAAGTATAAAATTGCATAAAGATATTTAATAAGTATCTACGATCTAAATCTAAATTAAGTCAATGTTGCATAAATGTTTTTTTTTTTTAAGAATTGTTGACTTAAATTCTTTTTTTTTTTGAACTAACATGAAACAATTATTATCATACATATTACATTGCAAAAAAAAAAAAAGTAATACTATTGGCGACGCTAGCTTTGCCTATACCATACATATAGCGACGCTAGCGTCATGAATTATTATATATTAAATTAACCTAAATATAAATTAAGTCAATGTTGCATAAATAATTTTTTTTAAAGAAATGTTGACTTAATTTCAGATTTTGAACTAAAATTTATAATTATGTATATTAAATCAAAGATAAAAAAAAACAAACACAATTTATACATTATATAGTTACCAAAGAATGAGTTGATAGTATAAGAATATATCAAAGTATAAAATTGCATAAAGATATTTAATAAGTATCTACGATCTAAATCTAAATTAAGTCAATGTTGCATAAATGTTTTTTTTTTTTTAAGAATTGTTGACTTAAATTCTTTTTTTTTTTTTTTAACTAACATGAAACAATTATAATCATACATATTAAATTGCAAAAAAAAAAAGTAATACTATTGGCGACACTAGCGTCGCCTATACCATACATATAGCGACTAGCGTCGCCAATAGTATACTTTTGCGACGCCAACGTCATGTATTCTTATATATTAAATTTATCTAAATATAAATTAAGTCAAAGTTGCATAAATGATTTTTTTTAAAGAAATGTTTACTTAATTTTAGATTTTGAACTAAAATTTATAATTATGTATATTAAATCAAATATATAAAAAATAACTATATACATTATATAACATATAAAGTATAAAATCCATTATATTCCAACTATATAATTTAAATTTATGAATTATATAATAGATTTATAATTATTTTTATAATTAAAAATTAAAAGCTACAAATTATAATAAAAAAAATTCACTATTGCGATGCTAGCTTCGCAAAAGATGAAGAAACAGTGACGCAGAGTGTCGCTAAAGACCTTTAGCGACGCCTGTGTTGCCTATTTGGAATATTTATGGCGGGATATATTTCCATCAACCCAAGTTTACTCCCACTATTCCCCCACCCCCCCTCCTCTCTTGCAAACCGAGCCCAGTCTGTATTTTTCATATTTTCTCTCAAACTCTCACCGCTGCCGGACTCAAACACTCTACCACCGCTGAACAAAAACTCAGTTGCATGTGTTGGAAATACACGCTGCCGCTGGTTTGAAACCCAGGTGCATTTTCTTTTCAAGCCGACCAATCCACCTATTTGTACACACGGCGCTGGCCTGTCAGGTCCATTGTCGTCGCCACCGGATTGTCGTTCGCCACCGCTGGACATTTGGTGTATTTCAAATGTGCATGGCCAGACTCAAACACGCTGCCACAGCCGAACAAAAACCCGGGTTTGCATGTTTGAATTTTTGATGAAGTTTATTTTAATATTTTTGTTAGAAAATGGATAAATTAAATTATGTTTGACAAATTGTGATTGTGTTTGATATGATTGTTTGTATGTAAATGAAGTTGTCTATAAATGGATGTTGTTAAATACATATTAATATTAAAAATGTATACAGTTTATGATGGTTTATATGTTTATGATGTAATAGTATGTAATTAAATAAATATTAAATTATACATATTATATTTGTTGATATATAGGTGAATATGAAAAAGATGGATAAATGTATATACGATTTTACGCATTCATTAATTTTGTTGATATGTAGGTGAACATTATGCCGTCCATAATACATTTAAAATGTATATATAAATTAGGCGACACATTGTAAGCAATATGCAATGTATGTAGAATATAAGCAATAATATGTGACTTAGGACATTTAAAACGATATAGTAATTAGGTGACACATTAAAACTAAAAGGTGACATATGTACACCGTTTAAAGTATATAAGCAATAGGTGACGCATTTAAATTAGGACTGTTTAAATGCATGCATATCTATTTTTGTGATTGTGTTGTGTGTTATAGATTAATGGATCCGAATGAGGATGATATTGTTCTTCTCCCGGATGAGCTGTTATAGACAGAGGCAGCCGGTTCAAGTGTTCCAATTCCTAAGCGGAAAGGTTGGGGACCTACATCGTTGAAAGAGTTTAGAAAGGAGGTCGACGCAAAGCAGTTGGAACTACGGTTCAATGAGCATGGAGCTCCACTAAACAAGAAAGCTGTGAGGATGGTCAACTTAGAGGGCTCAATCACTCGTTCCATGGTACCAATCGGAGCTAAAAGCTAGAACGATGTGTCTCCAGCATTGAAAGATAACCTATGGGAAGCATTAAAGGTAATATTCCATGGCATATCTAACCCAAAACCTAAATTACATTATTGAGTTATTTACCAAATGCTACATTGATGTTGTTATAGAGTTATTCAAAGAATGACGATTCTAAAAAAGACCAGATTCTTAGAAGTTGCGCTGGAAAGTGGAGGAGGTTTAAGCACAAGCTGTTTGAGACATATGTGATCCCATACTTGAAAGACCCCGAGTTGTTCAAGTACCCACCCATTGACATGTATACTTTTGTCAAACAAGAAGACTGAGATTTATTTTTCAGCCACAGGCTTGGTGAAGACTTCAAGGTAAAAATAATATCCAAATTGGTATAGAATTTAATTATGTATGCATGTGTCAAACACTTTATAGAACATATAATTAATTCATCTTAAAATATATGATGTCAACATTAATTACAGAAGTTAAATGCAGATTGAAAGGAAGTACGCCAAGGCAATAGATATCCCCATCGACTTGGCTGTAAGGGATATCCGCGGTTAGAGGTGGAGTTGGTATGTAATATATAGAAATATGTATACATGCACACACATTATGATTAAGTTTAATTTAATTATCGAATATTTACTATTTCCATATGTTTAATGGATGTAAATAAATTTGCAGCAAGCTGAGAGAGGCACCACCGAACCGATCGAGCGCGAAGAGCTATGGATCAGCGCAAAAACAAAGAAAGATGGATGGGTAGACAATCCGAAGGTTGAGTCAATTGTTGAAAACATTGTGAGTTATATAATGACCGAAATTAGTGATCATATAATTTATATTAATTATGCATAATTAACCATATTAATATTTTTTCATGCATATTTGTTTTTGTAGCATGTTTTAAAGTAGAATGTCACTCAAGGCATTATTGATGCCTCTCCTCCAAATGATGTGCTTACACAAGCCCTCGGGTTCTAGGAGTATCTTGGTCGGCTTCGAGGAAAGGGACAAGGGTACACGGTCAAGAATTTTTTCAAAACACTGTGGTGAAGCACACAAAAGAATAAGAAGTAACCCGATGTAGATGCAAATATCCAAAGGCAGAATGCGAGGATAGAGAAATTGGAACAGGTTTTGAGTAGTTTGTTTGACGTTGTCTGCAAGAAAGGGGCATTGGATGACGTATGTGATCTGACTGCTGCATGTGGGCTTGACATACCACCGCAGTCACCCGCACATGGATCATTTCATGTAGTAGATCATTCGATCAATGCTCAGCAGGATGATGTCACTGATTTGGGCACTCAGCCTGTTCCTCTTCCATCAGTTGTTCCACCTAGTGATCCTACATCTGTACAGCATGAGGTACGTGTACCATTATTTAATACTTACAATATATTTTTAATATTGATTGTTATAACCTGCTGACATTTTCCAACATGAAGTTGAAATGTAGGACATTGTATGTGAGCTTGCAGAAGGGACACGAGATAACGTTGTGGCAACCGGAACTTTGACAATTGGTAGTTCAGTTTGTCATGGTATAGAGTTAGGACTGGACAACGTTAGAGTCTCACTGAACGAAGCGATTGATCTTACTGCATTGTTACCTATACCCTTTTTCGGCGTGCTATATGTTAAAGAGGCTGAAGGATCATTCGTGGTGTGGCCCCGTCATCTTATTATTCTGCCATTCGATGCGGTATATAACATTATATATTCAAAACCGACTTTTTATGTTCGCATATATATGTTATCTAATTTGTGATACTAAGATGTTTTTTTATTTTGGTTTTAGGATTGTGGGAAAAGGAGAACATCAAAGGGAAAACATGTGGTTGCTGCAGGATCAAGTGGCTCACATAGGTCCCAAAGGCCTACACCAGTAGAGGCTGAGCCGACAGATGTTGTTGCAGCTGATGAATTTGACGTTGCCCGCTCATACAATCTTAGCCCTGCACTTATAACGTTGCTAAGGCAGCTCGACCCTTTCGACATGTATCACATATGGATGGCCTCTCATTGCCATCGACAATTGTGGGCTATGAAGTGATGATATCAATTTCGAAGAAAGATATCCAAGATTTTTGTTACATGCTGGAGTTGCAACAGTCTTGCATGTTGTTCTACATAAGGTACGTAATTCCAACTTTATTCCATTAATTGCTAAATATTTTATTGCTATCGATTTGTCACATACAACTAATTATGTAAATGATAATTCATTGCTTAGGCATTTACATTCCCGACTGATGGGTGAACAACTAGAAAAATATTGTTTTATGCTCCCTGATGATCAGCTAATGTAGAAAGGAGAAATCTTGATGAGCGAGAACTTAAAATTTTGATGCGATGGAAAGATACAGAAAGAGGTCAACTATGGTTTTTCCCGTACTGGTCAAGGTAATATAAGTTTTCTAATACTACAATGGATTATTTGAGTTTTATTAAAACATTTGTAATTATCCCTTTTGTAGAGACCATTGGATGTTGGGTGTTGTTGACCCATACTTAGCAGTCACATGGTTTCATGGTGTGCTTCCGAAGAACAATCGTCAAAGAATGACCGACTTTAGGGGTTTGTTGGATAAGTAAGTTTGCATAATTAACTATATATGTGGATGATTATTAATTAAATTTAATAATTAATTGCTAATTTTATTTCTGGTGATATATATAATGTATGCATAATGTATATATAGGACATACTTGTCTTGGAACTGTACATCTGATGGTCGAAAAAAAGTTCAGTATGAAAAACTTAGATGGCCTAAAACAAAGGTACATAAATAAGATGTGTATATACATAAATAAATAAGATTTTTACACATAAATATTTATTCATAATTATAAATACATATTAATATTGCACTTGGAACAAAAAATTACTTAGCTATTTAATATAATGATTAACTTGTTTTTTTGTATCACTTTTGTATAGACGATAAAACAACCAGGAAATACCGAATGCGGATACTATGTGATGATGATCATGCGTGAAATCATAGAAAATAATGTTGCTCGAGGAAATTTAGCAGACATGGTAATAATTAATACATTTTTACATTAAATAAGAATTAATATTATTAGTTCATACTTATTTTAACTACTTGTTAATTTGGTATGTATGTGCAGTTCCAAGATAATGCTTGAACCTAACAATATGTCAACCATTTTAGAGCAGAATGGACAGCTGCCGTGCTCTCATTCATATCGTAGTAAGATATAATTTATTTTTCAGCTTATATATACATGCTTTTAGATGACAAAAACAATGGCACATTTAATTATTGTACTTATGGAAATATTTAACTGCTTGTAATTATGTTCTTTGCATGATTTGAAAATATTTTCCTTTTCTTATATCATTTGTTATATTATTTCCGTCGTTGTAAGCTAAACATTGAATGCGGCAATATTGTCCATTAGTTTCTTATCTTCTGAATTAGAGAGAATTGCTGAGAGTCAAATAAAGGAACTAACCTTATTATAAGCTTTAAAAAAAGTCAGTCAAGTGGATGGTGAATATGTTATCAATATCGAGAATTTTTGCTGTAAATTTATTGGATTGGTGTGATTCATGCAGACAAAGTTTGCATTGCTAGAAATCCTATGTTGTTTATCACTCTTTCAATTTTACTTTATTTTTGGTTCAATTATAACTCTTTCAATTATTTTTGTATATTAGTCACTTTTGGGAAGCTGTGGATTCATGAATTAATATATAAAATAATAAGCAGTACTAGAAATAACAATGAAGGTTTGAAACAATCTCATAAGATGATTTTGTCTAACATAGTATGTAACATGCATATATGTAGTTCATTTCAAAATGGTGTATATAATTTGAGTCATTCATTATTCTATAATAGATAATTATATTTAAATTTGTTTATTTTTAATTATTTATATTTATACATTTAAATTTCTTTTATAAAATATTCAAATTAGATTTAACAAATCATTTAATTAGTTAATACAAATAAATTTGATTTATCCAGCGATGTTTTAAATAGAGATTTGCTGTGGATTTAAAAAATGGTTCAAAAAAAATAAGAAATACTGCGACGCTAGAGTTGCCATTTTGGTGAAAAATTATTGACGCAAGCGTCGCATTTTAATGAAGAAAAGGCAACGCTAGGATTGCTATTTCTGTGAACAACTGCGATGTTGGCATCGCCATATATGTTCACAACTGCGATGCTAGCATTGCTATTTAGGTGCACAACTACGACTCTAGCGTCACCTATGTATTTCATTAACAGCAATGTTCGGTGTCGCTTAAAATCTTCTTATTTGCGACGCATATTGTCTGTCGAGAATATTTTTCACTTTCTGCGACACCTCTATATGTGACACAAGCATTTACGTCGCCATTTAAATAGCGTCGCCGTTTAGGATTTTTGGCGTAGTGTTAGTTTTTCTTTTTCATTTTGCAATGATAAGTTTTGTTTAGAATTTTTTTTTGGTCGTTTACCAATGATGTCTGAATCTATTTTATTGAATAACGCTCTGTTAGAGAATGTTTGGTTCAATTAATCAGGTCCGAACAGCTTTGAAGATGATAAGTTTTGTTTAGAATTTTTTTTTGGTCGTTTACCAATGATGTCTGAATCTATTTTATTGAATAACGCTCTGTTAGAGAATGTTTGGTTCAATTAATCAGGTCCGAACAGCTTTGAAGATGATTAGAAGTATACAATTAAACATTTTCAAAGTTGTTGTACTGAAGTTTACGATTGAACAATCCACATATATATATATATTCTTAGAAAAAAAATATAGATATAAATGAATGAACAACTTTAATTAATGATGTTCAAAAATTTATAACCGAATTCAAAATTGTTCAAAACTTTACGTTTGAACACTCCAAAAAAATATGTTCTCAAAATATGAAAAACATCATAATGTACATGATTGAAAGGCTGCTAGAGTACATGCCGGAATATAGGTTTTGGCTTTGTAGAGTGAGTCACAAGTTTAGCTTTTAATCCATCAATGTTAGTAGTTTTCAGTCCGTTAGGTTAGATTTTTTTTTCTGGTTATGATTAAAAAGATGTATTTTTTGTCGAGTTTTAGAAGTGTATGAATTGTCGACATTTTAGATATTAAAAATAATATATAAAATTATTTTATATATTTAAGTAATAATGTATAAAGAATGAAACTGTATAGAGTTCGTTGCAAAATGTAAAAAAATGATTAAAATTTAAAAAAAAATAGTTATAATTGAAAAAGAAGAAGATTATTTTGGCATAAATTTTCAACAAGTTAAAAAAATTATCTGATTAAAAGTTTAAAACTCATCTCATCTAATCATATAAAATATAATTTATTCCGTAAATTATCTACAATTATAAAATTGTATTATTTTTTTATATTTTAATCATTTTTTTCTACCAATATAATTGCTCACGTGAAAGAATCAGCCATCTATCATCTAGTCTTCAATAAAAAAAACCAATGATGAAAATGAAAGCCATTCTAAAGCAATTGAAAGAATAAAAATGATTACAATTTTGAATATAAAAAAATAATATGCTCCCATACAAAAATTAAGAACCGACATTGCTTTCTTTTCATTTAATATCCATCATCTAGTCTTCAAGTAATAACTCATGGATGCATTCTCAAACTCAACCATCAAGGATTAGCAGTTATGAACAAAGCCAATCAATGTCATATCCATATCATGACTATCAGCAAAGATAATCACATGAAATATTAGATCCATATGGTTGGCATGTTAACAATTTACATGTACAATTATAAATGAAATGTGCATTTTGATCAATATTTTTCTCAATACACAACTAGAAATGAAGATGAGGAAGATAGTGAAAATTTTCAACTACCAAGAAATTTTATGTGGTACTGACTTATATTTAAGTAATCATATACTTGTATTATTATTATTTTGATTAATGAATAATTCATTACTTAATTAATAACATTTTTGTTCCTATCAGCGAGTACTATAAATCTCTTAATTATAATAAATATGATTTCAACTCAATATTTTTTCAATTTTTATAGTTAAATTGATAAAGTATCTAATAAATAAACATATCCTGAAGTTGCATTAAAAATTTCTATATTTTTCTATAAATTTCCAATATTTCTTTCGTATTTTTATCGATATCAATATTCTGTCGATATTTCCATCGATATTTCCGTATTTTGAACCTTCAATATTTTCTGTCGATACCAATATTTTTATCATTAGTTGCAAGTATGAACGCAAAGCGAAAGGCCGAGTCCAGGAAAAATTAAGAATAAAAGACTAGAAAAATGAATTTGGTCCCATAATGTTACCTGATAAAATAATGCACGATAGTGATAGCTAGTGATAGCAATAGCTAAATTAGATCATGTTCAATGTATCGTAAGTAGTGGTCACTAGTGAGTCAAGCTCAACATATATGTGATACGAAATATCAAAGCTAAGAGACAACGGGACTGGGTTGTGGGTCATGTAGTCTTATAGCATGTATCCAATTTTCTACCGTTTTTCATAAGTGAGCCGTTTGGTGCATTGTATAAGCAATATGTATATTATTATATTGATACAATTAAACATGATAAAATACTATATATACGATATGATACGATAATTTGTGAGTTTGGATATACGATATTGGATCAGGTTAATATCAACGATAATGCATGATAAAAAAATTATTGAAAGGGATTAGAACACGTTAACAAGATAAGCAAATTATTAATTTAATTTATTTTTTTTATAGCTAAATTTTTACATCATTTATTTATTTTTTTGAAAAATTATGAGATACATATTTCATTTCATTGGAAAGTGACAACTTTATATATTTTATATATTGATATTTTGTTTTAAATTTTATTTTTCTATTACTTATGTTAGATATACAATTTAAGTTTAGTTTGTAATATTTTAAATATTTTTAAATTGACAATTATAATGCATGTTTCTTTCTTTATCTACGATGAGCCTTAATTTGTAATATTTTATATATTTTGAATTCACAAATATTAATCATGTGGAATTGTAGTCTATTGATGTTTTTTTTAAGATGTTTAGAATATCATTTGAATATTTATTAATTTAAAAATATATTTAGGTTTAGTAAACATGGCACAAATACAGTTCAACACGAATTCTTAACATATTGAATTTAAATGAAAAAAATTTAATACGAATACGAAATGATACGATACGAACATAATTCAGCATGATACCTTGCTAGGCGTAAATACAATATGATAGTTGGTATCTCTTATCACATGAAAGGAGATCCACAATTTAATACACCTTATGATGCATAATTAATGGAGGAGGAGGAGGTGGGTTTAAGGGGTATTACATTTTGTTTTCTTTTCATTTTCAGATTTTTTTCATTTTTTGTTTTTCTTTTCAGCTTTCCTATTCTATTTTCATTTTTTTCCAGCCTTACGTTTCTTATTTTATTTTTTATTTTTTTAAGCTTCGTGTTTCTTATTTTTTTTATTGCATAGTATTTTTATTTAAACA